>SJYW01036998.1:2694-23666 GCA_006410735.1 Raphicerus campestris
ATTGCTTTATCCTGAGTGAAATCATACTACATACCTAAAATGGCAAATAGATGCAGTCATAATGTCCATTCAGAATTAGGTACACGAAAATAATAAATTTATGATGTAAGCTCTGGTTCTATGAATATATCTAACACATCACATTTCTAGAACACAGATGTAGGGATGCTCTTTCTTAAAAATTTTTGCTTAAGCTATTTAAATCATTTCAAAAACAATGAAAGGCAATTTGTCTACCCACAGTAATTTTTAAGCCTCCAAAAGAAACTGCAGCAAAGTTAGAGACAACTGTAAAATTTTTCTCAAATTTTTTCCTAAGGAAACACATTATGGAAAATTGATCGACTTGTAATACAAGATATTACAGATGATCTTATGGATCATGAGTCACTAGAGACACGCCATAACATCCTTATGACCTAAAGAACACATAACTGGTGCAAACTGCATTCCCTTACTGCCTTAAAAATAGCTCAGCAATACAGGTAGTGCAAAGAAGAATTTCAGCAATCACTTTCATTTTCTTTTCAAAAACATGGTCTCAAGTTATTTATTCTCTTTGATTAGTAAGTCTTGAACAATAAGAACTCAGAACCAATTCAAAGATCAAAATTGACTTACAATGAATTAATGAACTGGAGACTGCCATGCAATTAAACATAAAGGAAATATTTCATAAATATTTCATTTCATCATTATGTATCAATATCATTACTAATTATTCATAAACTCTCTCTCATTAAGGTATGGTTGCAAAAAGTCATACATTCTTATATGGTTCCTTTTCCAGTAAATTTATAATAAAAATTATGTGAAATTTTGCAAGATCTTTTTTCAGATCAGATCTGAAGGATTCAAAATCAGTAAGAAAAGTGACACGAAAAGCATGTTACCATGATTTCAGTCAAGTCTTAGCTGACCTTACAGAATGTTAACTTGAGTGAAGAGCAGAGAGTAACACTACTGTGGTATTTGGGCATGTGTGTGTGTGTGCATGGCGCCGCTCCTAAGCATCAGTTCAGTTCAGCCCAGTCGCTCAGTCTTGCCCAACTCTTTGTGACCCCATGGACTGCTGCACTCCAGGCTTCCCTGTCCATCACCAGCTCCCAAAGCTTGCTGAAACTCATGCCCACCGAGTCGGTGATGTCATCCAACCATCTCATCCTCTGTCGTCCCCTTCTACTCCCCTCTTCAATCTTTCCCAGCATCAAGGTCTTTTCAAATGAGTCAGTTCTTCGCATCAGGTGGACAAAGTATTGGAGATTCATTTTAGCTTCAGCATCAGTCCTTTCAATGAATATTCAGGATTGATCTCCTTTAGGATGGACTGGTTGGATCTCCTTGTAGTCCAAGGGACTTTCAAGAGTCTTCTCTAATACCACAGTTCAAAAGCATCAATTCTTCAGCGCTCAACTTTCTTTATAGTCCAACTCTCACATCCATACATGACTACTGGAAAAATAATAGCTTTGACTAGCTGGATCTTTGTTGGCAAAGTAATGTCTCTGCTTTTTAATATGTTGTCTAGGTTGATCATAACTTTTCTTCGAAGGAGCAAGCGTCTTTTAATTTCACGGCTGCAATCACCATCTGCAGTGATTTTGGAGCCCCAAATATAGTCTCTGTTTCCACTGTTTCCCCATGGAGGCTCCAATAATATCAATCCAGAAATCCAGATGCTTCCCACTGCCCCAGGGATGAATCCAAACTCCACAGACTTCTTAACTTCATATATGACCCATGACAATTTATTCACGCCCTACTCTCATGCCCTATCCACTCTACCCTTCAGCATGAATCCCAGAATACATCACCCAATACGTGTCATGATTTCCACTCAGTTCCTTCAAGTCTTGTCTTGGGGGGGGACACTATCTTCTCTGCCAGTAGTGGAGTTACCTCACCTTCTCTGTCTAAAAAACTCCCACCCTACCAAGTTAAAGTCCCATCCTAGATAGTCATTCAATATCTTCTCTGTTCTCCCTTGCATGGATACTTTAGTACAGTGTTTTTCCCCCTTTAAGATTTACGAGTTTAGCTATGAAGAGAGTATATCTAAATAATCACAGAATTGCTGATAGCTAGTAAAGTACCTTGAACAATAACACTAGTTAAAAATGACAAATAATTGAATAAAATAATGAGTAAAAGTAGTCTTTAGCAGTCAGAATTTGAATTTCTTATGCCTTGATAATTTTTTTGTCTTTACATTTTTATAAGACCAATCTTCCCCTTCCTTTTCTTTCTCTACCCATTCTATATTCTTTTTTTTTTTAAATTTCCTACAAGAAAAGGATCTGAAATATTTTAGGTTTAAAATAAGTGATAATGCTAAAATTTTATTCTTCCAAGACAGATATATACTTAACAAGGATAGCATACAATGTTGTCCTTATGCTAAATAATAAGCCTTTAGTTGTGAAATTGTACATTTCAGTTTGAGGAAAGAAATCAGAATCAGATCTCTTTTAAAGCTGAACTTGATGTCTAGCAGTGATCATTACTGTGCATGTGCTCTCCATATGTATGTGCAATAACTTATCAAGAAGTCAGCTATAGTTTATAACCCCTATCTTATCTCAACTAACCCAATAATATCAAAAATTAATGGTGATAAATAGAGATTTGTCATTCAGAAATTTGCATATGGCCAAACAGGTTGCAAACATGTAGCTATATTTTCTCCTGGTTTCATAATGTATTTGACATAATATAATATTTGAGATAATTACACTGATTGAATACTCCATTAACTCTGAGCTTCCTGGCAATGGAGTAAAAATGAAATGATTATAAACTACATAGATATCAATATCTAACGCAAGAAAATTTACCAGTGCATCAGAAGAGACTATTTTTAGCAAGAAATTTTGTTTTACGAGTCAATAGATAAAATTTACTGACCAATATAAGAGTATTCAATAGTAACTTTACAAAAGGAACAGAATGTATTTGGCTTTTTAATATTCAGAGAAGTGTAGGGAATTGTATAATAAAATGTCTATATACAGAGTTCCATATGATTTTCTAAATTTGTGAGATATCTTATTGTAATCTTTATAAGAATATAATATCATATCCTTGTAACATTTCTATATAGAATCACTAATATATATTATCTGATTAGAGCAGCAAATACGTATCTTAAAAAAAGAAATTTATTGACTATATTATCCTATTTATTAGAAATATCTTTTATAAAAATTAGCAAAATATTAAAGAGCAAACAATAATATAAAACTTGAAAACTAATGAATCAAAAAATGGGCTACCATAAAAGGGATATATTTCTATCTGTTGTGTCCTACTTGACTACATACAAATATGATTAAACACTTGCATTTCCTAAGAAAAATATCTTTACAATTAATTTTGCAATGAGGCATCTTGAAAATAAAATCCTACATGATCCAATAATGAAGTGTCATGGATTTGATTTTTCAAATTACTACATTACTTTCTAACAAATGAGTATGTATCTATTTTTCCTTAGAGGTTAAAACATGGTCAGCGTGAGACACATTTGTAACCGTTATTTCAGCTCTCAGATGTTTTTTGTGAGTTTCTTCCCATGTCGCCTGCTGCAACACATCTAGCCATCCCAGCTCCAAAGTGAAAGCGGTCATCTGTTATGGAGTGGCATGGTTTATTTTCATTTAAACACGTTGATTCTTAAAACTCAGCCAGAGCAAGGGAAATAAAACCTTCAGAACTCAATAATGAAAGTTCAAATATTTTAAAATAGTCTTTTTATAGAAGAAACAATCAAATGACTATAACACACACAAGTACACAAAGCACAGGCATCTCCTGCCACTCAAGGAAACAAAAACTCAAAAACTGTACACATTGGGGATAAATACAAATGGACTTGTGTTGTGAAACAATTAATAAAAATATTGACTTTTAAGTGTTTTTTTGAGTCATCTAGCTTTCACTGTTTTAGACAAAATAAGTCTGAAAGTGGGATAACACGCCTAGGAAACTCAAAATAAAGACATTCTCCTCTTTAACTTAATGAAAAATAATTGATTAAGAATATCATTTTTTTATAAGAATGAGGGCTTAGAAGATTGAAAGGACTTTTCAAAATAGCAACATCTCCTGAAGCTCTGACTTTATTGTATTCCATTTCTCTTATAAACTTAATGTACCATTTTCCATTAGCTATCAATCTCTCTACAAGTCATAACAACACAACTTGCATGACAAACAACCATGCTGGACTGTCACATTCAACCTACAGAGCGGCTGCTCTGAAAGCCCAGTGAGAAGAGAGATAATAAGAATCATAACTTATAGAAAAATTAACTCACTCAAAATGTAGAAATTCACTTAATCTTCCCTTTTTCTCACTAAACTATACTTTTCTTAATTTTTATTGCAGTATAGTTAGTTTACAATGTTGTATTAGTTTCTGCTGTACAATAAAGTGAATCGGTTACAGGTATATATATATATATATATATATATATATATTCCCTCATTTTGGGATTTCCTTTCCATTTAGGTCACCACAGAGCACTGAGTAGAGTTCCCTGCGCTATACACTATGTCATTAGTTTTCTACTTTATACATAGTATGGTGTATATATGCTTTTTTTCACTAGAGTACATTTGTGTCTTGTGTCCTCCAGTCTAGGCACGGAGTTTACTGAACTAAACAGATGCAGTTCTTGAGCTATTCAAGCTGGCTGAAGGAATCAAGAGATTTAGCTACTTTTTAACAGATTTTGGCAAAGTTCCTTCATTCCTACACCTACACTTACCCAGTATTATTAATGCTGAAACACTGAGTGGATCCAGTGATGCACATCATGGTACTCTTTGTCTGTCCAGTTCAGCACTCAGTTTCCTGGGGCCTGCTTATTCTGATCTCATATAGCCATCTGATTTTCAGCTTCTAAAATTTTATCATCGCTTCCTCTCCAACTCTTTTTTTGGTGGGGTGGGCAGAACTTATGGCATTTGAAAAATTCTGTAGCTTTTATTTTAGCATCAATTCAGTGTAGGATAGAAGGATATGCTTGTATTCAGCCTGACATTTTCAAATGGAAGTTTCACTAAACTAATTATAAAAATAAGAACTTCTGTACTATATCTTACTTTGTGTTAATACTTGGGAACTTTTCTATTTTCTTTTAAATAACTTGAATAGAGCTAGAAAATTTATTCATAGGTGTGGCTTTTCTCTCTTTGGTCTATATTCCCAGACTTAACTTGAACTTTCAAGTTCAAATGTAATTTCTAAAATCATTGCATTAACTGTATTCTTTAGCACCTTCACTGTACAATTATCACATAAGTACAAAAGACATAAGGCAAAAAAAAAAATCAGATGTGGTTTTCTATAGATATTTATTTACTAAAAATTCCAGGAAGTATTAGTATTTGCATATTTACATTTCTAAATTCAAGATACAATCTTGCCCATGAGTTGGTTCATGCTTCTGACTTTTAAAGAAAGCTGTCAATATTTTATATAACTTAATAAAATATAAAATCAAATTATTTTTTGACAGTGCTGGAGTTTTTGTCAATCAATGATATTACATCCTATTGACATTACAGATTAAGCAGCCAGCTTTATTTTTAATACATTGAATATAAATGAAAACTATCCATTTTCTTATAGTTACAGGTACATCTGATAAAAGATCATTCTCTAACAAAGCAATATGAGTTGTCCAGAAAATTAAGTTTATACTGCATTTTTCTTCTAACAATGGTATCAGAAAACTAATAAACGTTAATAATATATTCCAAATAGAAATATATTTATTATATAACTAATGAGGGATATTGAAGATGATTGTTTACTCAGTTCTTCTCAGAGACCATTCTCTAGATGATATGACTATAAAAATTTCTAATTAGAATTATTCCTGAAGACTTTTAAAACCAGATATTCTTCAAATGCTTTTGAATTTCATATGAGAATTTAAACATTTTAAGGTCAATTAATGGTTCAAATATACCTACAGGACCACAGTGAGAGAAATTAACAGTTATTCAATTGCTTATTTCCATTCAAAATTTCTGTTAGCTCTTATTCTACAGATAGTACCTGCAGTTTTCATTAAATAAACCATAAGAACATCAAGAAAATACTTTGTTCAGTTATAGAATTTAATTTTTGTTGATGCTCTATTAAGCATTTCAATTAGTTGCTATGTTTACATTTTAACTTCATAAATTAATTTTCTTGAATATCTAAATATACATTTCCTAATGAGCTTTAATATTCTAAGAGATAAATATGAAAAAAGTGTTTTGAAACCAATTATAAGAATAATTTTACATAATTTGAAAATGCTGATCAAAGTATATCATTTCAATAATGTCAATACCAGGGTAATATAGCTCCATTTGGTGAAAATAATGATTTTCACTTTTATGATAATGTTAGATTTTATGCTATGTACATAGAGATTAATACAACATTGAAAAGCCGAAGTTACATGAACTTAAGGGCAAGACTGCAGATATAAGTCTAATAGCTGCTAAGTAGTCATTTGTTTTCCAAACTTCTCGTTGATTCCTAATTTTAAATAAAAAAAGACCTAAATCTTTAGACCTAAATATTGATTACTTAACTCATCTTTGGCCCAAGTTCAATTTCTAATCATTTCTTATTTACATTGTATAACAACTGACCACTTGTCTCCATATGCCCAGTCTTGTTACTCTCAAATGCATACCCTATTTGTATAGACTACGCTGCTTAAAACCTTTCAATCATCTTTTGTATAACAGTGCAACTTCCTTAAGCAGCCTTTCAATATGTGCTTCTTGCCCAACTCTTCAAGCCAAACATTCAACAATAAGAGATTCACACACTTCAACAACACTAAAAGTACTCAGGATCTTCTATGCTAGTTCACTGAAAACTTGCTCTCTTGAGCCTTCTAGCAGAAATAACCTCTCCCTCCATCTTCTCTTTTCCTGCTACCTCTTAATCATTCTTTCAACTCAGTAAAGCTGCCATTCTCTCTAGGAAGTATCCATGACTCCCTTCCCCTACCCTGAAAAAAAACACTCTTACACTTAGATTCATCAGGGTCATGGAAAACGTCAGGCATCCCCATTGTGCTCCCTCAAAACTGGGCACCTTTCAGTCACTATATAAAATATCAAGATGTTTTGAAACTGTTACTTTACACTCAAGGAGTCTTTAGTCTTCCTGAAGTCAAGTACAATGTTCTCTCTGTTACTGAATGTTTAACAAGCAGTAACTACAATTTCTTTTGTTCAATACAACATCAAGATTCAGCCATGTTGTTTCACATATCACGAAATCATTCTTTTCTCTTGTTCAGGATTATTTCATTGGTGAATATGCCAGAATTTGTTTAATCCATTTATCTACTAATAGAGATTTGTGAAGAATTTATCTCCATTTTTGGCTAATATGAGTATTTATTTAGCAGTCTTTGTTGTGTTCATATTCTTATTTCTCCTGGTGAAATATCTGGCACTGGCATCACTGGGTAGGTATAAGTTTAACCATATCAAAATTTACTAACCTGCTTTCCAAAGTACATTTTACACTCCAGGTAGTAATGTATGAAAGTTCCAGCTGCACCATACTGTTGGCAGTCTTTGGTATTATTAGTCTTTTTACCCTAGTCATGCCAGTGAGTGTGAAGTGGTTTCCCTGTGTAGTTTTAATTTCCATTTATCTAATGACTAATGATGTTTAGCATCTTTTTCATATACATATTGGCTAGCCCTATGTATTTATGTGTCTGTTCCAAGCTTTTGCTTCTTTTTAAACTGGATTGTTTTTCTTATATATCATAAAGAATTCCTAGCATATTCTGGAAATATACAAACACTATGTTGCTGTTCAATCACTAATTCATGTCCAGTTCTTTGTGACCCCATTAACTGCAGCACACCAAGCTTCCCTGTCCTTCATTACCTCCTGGAGTTTGTTCAAACTCACGTCAATTGTGTTGCTGATGTCATCCAACCATCTCATACTCTGTCTCCCCCTTCTCCTCCTGCCCTCATTCTTTCACAGCATCACAGTCTTCTCCAGTGAGGTGGGTCTTCACATCAGGTGGCCAAAATACTGGAGCTTCAGCTTCAGCATGAGCCATTCCAATGAATATTCAGGATTGATTTCCTTTAGGATTTGACTGTTTTGATCTCCTTGCTCTCTAACGCTCTTCTCCAGGACCCACAATTTGAATGCATCAATTCTTCAGCGCTCAGCTTTCTTTATGGTCCAACTCTCATATATATACATGCCTACTGTATAAACCATAAGTTTGACTATATGGACCTTTGTCAGCAAAGTGATGTCTTTGCTTTTTAACACACTGTCTGGGTTTAAATATATATACATATGCTTAAGTCACTTTTTCATGTCCGACTCTTTGCAACACTGTAGCCTGCTATGTTCCTCTGTCCATGAGATTCTCCATGCAAGAATACTGGAGCAGGTTGCATGCTCTCCTCCAGGGGAATCTTCCCAACCCAGGGATCAAATCCACACCTCTTGTATCTCCTGCATTGGCACATGGGTTATTTACCACTAGCAGGAGATGCAAGAGACACAGGTTCAATCCCTGGGTCAGTAAACTCCCCAGGAGGAGGAAATGGCAACCTGCTCCAGTATTCTGCCTGGAAAACCCCATGGACAGAGAAGACTGGTAGGCTACATTTCATGGGGTTGCAAAGAGTTGGATACAACTGAGCACATATACATATATATTTCATGAAATATATATATACATGTATGTATGAAATACTTTCTCTCAGTCTGTGATTTGCTATTTCATTTAAAGGGCAGTTTTAAATTCTGATGAAGTACAATTTATTTATCAAATTTTAATGTTTCATTTTTAAAATTTCTTTCTCACAATTGTTTTTCTCACGTATCTTATGATCACAAGGATTTTAAGGGAAATCCATCGCTTCAATAAAAATTATATTAACAACCATTGAGCCCTTGGTACTAAGAACTGTGTTAAATTAACATAATCATCAGAGTAACACGCATGAGGCAAATTACTATCTCCACTTAAAAGATGAGGAAACCTAAATAATGAGAAGTTAAAGAATTTACTAACAGCGGGGACTTCTCTGGTAGCCCAATGCTTAAGACTCCGAGGTTCTCAATGCAGGGGGCTCAGGTTCAATCCCTGGTCAGGGAACTAGATCCCATGTGTGGCAACTAAGACTCAGCAAAGCCAAATAAATTTTGGGCTTCCCTGGTGGATCAACTGGTAAAGAATCTGCCTGCAATGTGAGAGACCTGAGTTTGATCCCTGGGTTGGGAATATCCCCTGGAGAATGGAACTCTAGTATTCTGGCCTGGAGAATTCCATGGAATTTATAGTCCATGGGGTCACAAAGAGTCTGACATGGTTGAGCAACTTTCACTTAACACAGCTAATATTTACAGTGAAGTGAAAGTTGTTCAGTCATGTATGACTGTGACCCCATGGACTCTATAGTCAATGGAATTCTCCAGGCCAGAATACTGGAGTGGGTAGCCTTTCCCTTCTCCAAGGGATTTTCCCAACCCAGGGATTGAACCCAGGTCTTCTGCATTGTAGGAGGATTCTTTACCAGCTGAGCCACAAGGGAAGCCCAAGAATACTGGAATGGGTAGCCTATGCCTTCTCCAGCAGATCTTCCTGGCCCAGGAATCAAACCAGGAATATTTAACACAATTGGGATTATATTCATGTCTGTTTAACTTTGACTTCCCTGCTTCTATCCTTTACTGCCTCTATAATTTTAAGCCCAGGTGATAATCTGACTATGCATTTTAAAAATCTGGAAGGTTCTTATTGGTATAGGAGATCATGGGAAAAATCTGTAGGATGAATATATAATTTTGATATAATTAGATAAGTCCAAATAGGCCACTTGTAAATTGGCACTGTGGAGATTCAGGAGAAATATTCCAATGATCACTTTTATATCACAGAATACAGCTTGTGCACCAGTACATGGGTAGTATCTGATCCACATATTCAATAATGGAAATTCTTTGGTTATCTGCAGTGTTCCAAATAGGTATAGTTTAAAAAGATCAATCCATAATGAGACATATTTTCCATACTACATATGTTGAACTATTGTCCTTTAACATATGGCTAATTAAGCCTTTGGCATAACCCACTCTTTTCTTTTGACTAAAGGTTTGGCCTAAAGGCTTAGCTCAAAATGAATTACCTCATTTTTCAAGTCGGTAAATAATGCTTTTTAACTTGTTATTTTTTTCACTCATGCTCTATAGTTGACCTAGATTATTTAAAAGTGAAATATATACACAGAGTGTAAGAACTCAAGTTTTTACATTAATGCTCAATTAGATCATTCTTCATTGAATTTCACATTTTTTTTGCTCTTTCATCTCTCCTCATACTTTAATTACTTCCTTTTCCACCTCATACATTAATATTGTACATTGATGCTGCTGCTGCTGCTAAGTCGCTTCAGTCGTGTCCGACTCTGTGCGACCCCATAGACAGCGGCCCACCAGGCTCCCCCGTCCCTGGGTTTCTCCAGGCAAGAACACTGGAGTGGGTTGCCATTTCCTTCTCCAATGCATGAAAGTGAAAGTGAAGTCGCTCTGTTGTGTCTGACTCCTAGCGACCCCATGAACTGCAGCCTATCAGACTCCTCCATCCATGGGATTTTCCGGCAAAAGTACTGGAGTGGGGTGCCACTGCCTTCTCCATTGTACATTCATAGTCATCTGATTTTCACATAAGCCCAGCCTACAAAGCTCCAGTAACACAGCATGATATGCTTAAGGATGAATTTATCTTTAATTTTTAACTTAAAATGTCCTACATTTCCCTAATAGAAATATTCTCTAATGGCATGGTATATTTCATCACCATACCCAAGCAAAACACAAATTGTTGCTAAAGGCTAATAATACTGCATTTTTGAGGGTAATATATTTGTCATAATAATTTACTGTTGGAGTTATTCAGTGACCTGATAGAATTAACTCCTTTTCAAAGCAATAAATTACTTATAGCTGAGTATAACTTCTAGACAGACAACGGGCTCAAATCAGCTTTTCGTGCTTTTGGTTTTACATATATCTGCTTGAAGGGATAATAATTTTGTAGGTCTCTTACAATCCCATTGAAAAAATAATAACTTATTTCACTGTAATAAATTCAAAAGATATTACTTTTGTTCTAAATATAAATAAAAAATGAAACTAATATTCAATAAAGGTATCAACACAATGTGTTTCCTCTTTTACAATGAAGGGCTTTATTTTCTTTTCTTCCTTTCATCCCATAAAAATAAACTGGTTAAGACTCCCATAAATGTAAAGGTACTTAAGTAACACTTTAATGTTCTATGCCTATGTATCTCTATTTTGCTGTGCAGTTTCTTTTACCCTCTTCAAATTTTCTGTTTTGTGTGTTTCTGGAGATAAGGTTCTCTCTCCTCTCCCCACTACCCCACCCCCTCACTTAGCTATCATGTTCTACTGTAGAATTTTTCCCATCTTCACCAAACTGTCAGTGAGGAAAAATATCTTTATGACTTTCAAAAACTAACACATCTGCCTGTGCTGTTCTTTCCTAGTCTTTTCTTATTCTTCCCCACCTTCTCCTCCTTAAATATCATTTCAAACTTGTTTTCCATTTTCTTCTTTGCCTTGCCAGAAAATGTATTCAGATTTCTCTATTAAAACAGTAACTATAACTTTTCCACCTCTCCTCTTCGCTTAAGTCATTATACACCACTTTTAACTTACTTCCCCATGATTACTCTATGGGGTATAGTGGAATGGTAAGAAAACCATAAAGCTTGGATATATACTGCAGTTCTTGAGAATCTTGGTGATCTTAGGCAAGTAACTTTTCTACCCTAGACATGTTTTTTCAGCATTAAAACTGATGTAACAAACACCTACTCCATGGAAATATAGTACAGTTTACAATGAGTGAGATCCAATGAGATCATGTGTACAAAGCCTCTAACACATAGTAAGCATTCAAGAAGATGTTAGCAAAGCTCTTAGGCACTGATGATTCATGCCAAATTTGACATTTATGATTCAACAGATGAGATTTATTTGCGTTACATAAGAAAAACTCTCAAAAACACCAAATGAACTTTCTAGAATGGTTTTTCTCAAGTTTATCAAGTTACTGATAGAACTTTTAAAGTTTTTTTTTTTTTCCCCAAAATACTCAACAAAGACAATTCCCACAACTCAGATTCAGGACCCACCAGAGAAAGCTGCATTTCAAAACAGTCCTCACAAAGTAATCATGAAACATTCTCTAGACTGATTAATAGACATTTAAAACCTTCTAAATGACTTGGCTGAAGATTTTAGTCCATTTTCATTATAACTATTTGAGGAGAGCTGACATCTGTGATCAACAAGCTTGTGTTTAACTGTTCAGTATCCTGTCACTCATCTACATTGGTTGGGATGATCAGGAACATGTTAAGAATTCCTGTAGGATCCCAGAATCCTTTCAGCATCCTACTATAAATAAAAGGGGAACTGTCCATTGCAACCGGTTTGATAAGAAAAATATATAACACTTTTCAACTGAATGGTAGGTGATTTTAATATCAAATTTAAGCATTTTTGGACAATTAGTTCTTTTTGAATAGAAATAAAACCAGTATAATTTTAAAAATTGAATAAAAATAATGAATGAATAATTTTACATATTGTTATCAGTATTGTAAAAAGCTATAATGTTGAGGAGAAAAGAATTTAACACAACAACAATTACCAATGTTTAAAAGATCTGTTTAGTAAATTTAACAAAAATTATCTGTAGTAATAAGTATTGGGTAGAGTTTAGTACAACTCATTACTACAAATTCATTTTGTTAAGAGGGTAAACATAAGCTCTGAGATAAGACTTGCCTAAGATACTCCTCCTTCCTTCTATTTTTTATACTAATCAACCTGTAGTGGTTTGTGAAGAGCATATGTTCAGTTATTCTGCATTGTGAAAACATATAGAATCTGTGAACACTGATTTTACACTTCCATAATACATAATGCATATTTTCCAGACATTAGGAGAATACAATACTGAACCCTAATGATAGCAAAAGATAATTTTAGAGATGTATCTATTTAATAGCTGTGTAATTAAGAGATTTTCTAAATGTAATTAAGAGTCATATAGTAGTACTATATTTAGGTAAACAACAAAATACAGAAAGCCAGTAACAATGCTGTAGGGTAAAAGCAAAATTAAAAATAAATTATGGAAAACTATTTTTTGCAAAATAATTTTATTGGTTATTGAAAATGTATGGAAAACTCACATCTTACTTTATGTGATAAACATGTCTTTATGGAAAAAAATCAATAACTTTTGTAACTATATCTCATGTTAACCCTTGTTAACCATTTTCTTTGTAAGGACTCCAAGATTATTTTTTAAGTAAAAAATTGCTTTCCCAATTTCTTCTCTAAATACATATGTATTATACAAAGTTTTGGTTTCAAAGGTATATTTTTCAATATTATTTAGTATCCCAAGCTCACTTTTGACAAACATCTAACATTTCTAACTCCTTAGCAAATAATATCAGGTTTGGGGATATTGGTTCTATACATCAACAGTGAACACCAACATCCTACTATAGAAATTCAGCTTCTTTATGTGAGCTAACATTACTTTTTCTTAAAAACCACAAAACTTTCCTCTAAGCAAAGATTTATCTAATCTATGCTAAGGACAAAGTAATGGGACAGCAACGAAAGTAAAAATAACTATGAATAAGTCATATTGAAATAATATTCCTAGATAGAGAATTAGAATAAAGTCATTGCAGTGTGTCTTAGTATCACACTCTNAGAAATGCTGACACATTTCAACCAGCTGAAACCAAACTGTCAAACCAAAAAACTGTCAACCAATTATTTTATCTTTCACAGCAAAACCGCCTTAAGACCAATTAATTATGCAGTGAAGTGTCTGTGGCCAAAATGTCTATAGCAAAGGTGCTTACTGCAAAATATGGGACGTGCAGCTATTGCCAGAGGCATTGGCCATAGCCACTATGCTTAGAATGCTTGCTAAAAATAGAGTGGAGGCTCTGTCAGCTCTCCACCCAGTGCTGACAAATCAGGAGCGTAAGTTCAAGGTGAAGTTGGGTATTTTTAGAGGTTTCGTATGTTGGATTGAAGAAAACAAACAAACAAACAAACTCAATGACTGATGCCTGGGACTGCTACCACTGAAAATTTATAAACTTTGATGAAAAAGCAAGAAAGACAGTCTCTAAAGAAAAGTTGAGAGTATGCACAAGTGAATTGTCCCTGTAGGCAATTAAGGTAAATATCTTATTCTTAAAAAAAAAAAAATTATTTATTTATTTGACTGTGCCAGGTCTTAGTTGCAGCATGAAGATCTTTAGTTGTGGCTTGCAAACACTTAGTTGCAGCATGTAGGATCTGGTTCCCTAACTAGGGATAGAACCCAGGCCTCTGCTCTGGGAGTGCAGAGTCTTAACCACTGGACCGCCAGAGAAGTTCTCTTATTCTTAATTTTATGACTTTTATGCTGACCAAGTATAAGATCCAAGTTTTGTTCAGAGTAGATTCTGAACAAAGAGATTGGTAAGGCTGAAAGGTGCAGATGCTATTTTTTTGTCTTTCCTCTACTCAGGAGATCCTGGTTACCTGTTTGTGCCTTGGAAACAGCTCCATGTCTCAGTGTTCTGTACCTTGAGATTTAGGGCATCATTTTGGCTGAAAGCTTTGTTCTTGGAACTAGGAATTGGCTTGTGGTTTTTAAATTTTGAGAGTGTGGAGTAGACATTGTGATAACATTTGTATCTATTAACTTTCTGGTATTTTAAACTTGTGGGCCATGAGAAAGGCTTGATGAGATTAATTTATTGATAGGCGTTTAAGGAAGTAGAGAGTTCAGGCTGAGGATGATACAGGAAACCCAGGCTCTGTCCAGGGTTCTGAGCCAACTGACCCTCTGGCTGAAATGAAAAAGCAGTAGTGAAGATTTTGTCTGTTTGCACAAAACTTAAAATAATAAAGGATATTAATTTTGGAACCTTGATTTCTCTATGAGAATTTGATAATAGATTGAAATTCTTATTGTTCAAATCTGGAATATTTTCAAGTTGAATTTTTTTGAAAGCACTCTTTGACATTTGATTTCCCTGGCTCTATATGTATTAAATGATGCTAAAGGGAATATTTTAGAATAACAAGAGGATGCTTGGTCTACAGTATAACATGAATTCCTCTTCTTACCCATTTCAGTATTTTATAGGCAAAAGTTAAACTGTCCACCTTGGTTCCAGAGGATACACAAAGGAGCAGCTTGGTTGATTGATGGTAGCTCTCATGGAGGTGGGAGCTGAATTTCTCCCAAGAGTCTTCTGGTATCTTCCCTCAAGGAGAACAGCTAGTCTGCCTTAGATGGCCTGTAATAAAGCTTGTAAAGTGGTTAAAATATTTTCCCTTACTGTAAGTGTGACAATAAAAAATATCCAATTTGAGTTATATACCACCTGGTGATTTGCTATGACAGGTTTGCTATGCTCTACTTCCAGAGGTGAATAATAAAACACAAGGATAAGAATTTGCCAACAGTCATGCATTTTACTTTATGGTGTATAAACTCTTTGTCATCAATATTCCTAAACAATTATATGAAACAGGAGACATATTGGAAATAGAGACTTTAAGATAAGATCTGAATCAACATGGAGACACAGGACAGATTTGAAGATACAAAATGCTATTATAGGTTCAGATATAAAATTCTGCTGAATGTGATATCTATGCCCAATTCAGCATGCATTCATAGGGTATACTGTCTAAAGCACATATTCAGAAATCCTACTACGCATAAGACAGTGAATGAAGTATTGAGAAATGCACTGAAACACAAACCAGTTCTTGTCTTCAAGAGTTTGCCATTTAGTTAGAGTCATAAGAGAAAGATGCTATGACATAAAGTCACATATGTTCACATTTTTGGTTTTACAGCTTGAGGCCAAACTATGGAGGGGTAATGATAGTAACAGTGACTGTCAGTCTTCAACAGTACTTCAACAGGCTTCAAGCAGTACATGAACTGAGAATTTCCAGATGTTCAGCTAGATTTAGGAAAAGCAGAAGAACCAGAGATGAAATTGCCCATGTCCAATGGAGCAAGAGAGTTCCAGAAAAACATCCACTTGGGCTTTATTGACTATGCCAAAGCCTTTGACTGTGTGGATCACAACAAACTGTGGAAAATTCTTCAAGAGACAGGAATACCAGACCACTTTATCTGCCTCCGGAGAAAGCTGTATGCAGGTCAAGAAGCAACAATTAGAATCAGACATGGAACAACAGGCTGGTTCCAAACTGAGAAAAGAGTATGGCAAGGCTGTATATTGTCACCCTGCTTACTTGACTTATATGCAGAGTGTTAGGACCTAACTGGAGCCAGAACAGGCTCTAAGGGGCAGGCTAGGTCTGAGGTTTAGTCTCTAGGAAAGCTGAGGCACTGGGAACTCCAACAGGCAGTGTAGCTTGACCAATAGGAAAAATCCCCTGAGAAAGCCCGCACGTGGGGAAATCTAGCCAATTAGTAGATGCCAAGAGACCCTTGCAACCAATCCGCCCTTGCCTACTCCCTGTCTTTGTTCTAAGTTTATAAATACTGCTGTAATTCAGGGCTCGGGCCCCTCTTGCCTTACTCCACTGTATTGGATGTGGCAGGGGTGCCCTAACTCGAGTTAGCAATAAATAAACTCCATTCTTGATTTTGCATTACCTTGGTGGACTTGTTCTCTCAGTCTATTCGGGGACTTGGACACGGAGCACAACACAGAGTACATCATGTGAAATGCTGGACTGGATGAAGCTCAAACTGGAATCGGGATTGCTGGGAGAAATATCAATAACCTCAGATATGCAGATGACACCACCCTTATGGCACAAAGTGAAGAGAAACTAAAGAGCTTCTTGATAAAAGTGAAATAAGAGAGTGAAAAAGCTGGCTTAAAATTCAACATTCAAAAAACGAAGATCATGGCATCTGGTCCCATCACTTCATGGCAAATAGATGGGGAAACAATGGAAACAGTGACAGACTTAATTTTCTTGGGCTCCAAGATCACTGCAGATTGTGACTGCAGCTATGAAATTAAAGGATGCTTGCTCCTTGGAAGAAAAGCTATGATCAACCTAGATAGCATATTAAAAAGCAGAGACATTACTTTGTCCACAAAAGTCTGTCTAGTAAAATCTATGGTTTTCTCAGTAGTCATGTATGGATGTAAGAGTTGAACCATAAAGAAAGCTGAGTGCCAAAGAATTGATGCTTTTGAACTGTGGTGTTGAAGACTCTTGAGAGTCCCTTGGACTGCAAGGAGATCCAGCCTGTCCATCCTAAAGGAAATCAGTCCTGAATATTTATTGGAAGGACTGATGCTGATGCTGAAGCTCTAATACTCTGGCCACCTGATGCAAAAACTGATTCATTGGAAAAGACCCTGATGCTGGGAAAGATTGAGTGTAAGAGGAAAAGGGGACCACACAGGATAAGATGGTTGGATGGCATCACTGACTCGATGGACTGAGTTTGAGCAAGTCCCGGGAGTTGGTGATGGACAGGGAAGATTGGCAGGCTACAGTCCATGGAGTTGCAAAGAGCTGGACACAACTGAGCAACTGAATTGAACTGAACTGTTCATATTTTATTCCACAATGTAGAAAGGGTAATACTTGTGGGAATGCTAAAGGTAAATTATTGAATGCCACAGAACTGTATGCACAGAAACCTTTTATCTCAGAATGAGGTGACAGTAAAGACAGTATTTTTATTTTCTTATGTGATGAAATCACAAGGATTTTTGAGAGAGTTTAATTAAGAGTGGATTTTGTCAGCAGGTAGACAACCCTGAGTGTTTGTGAGTCTTAGTGACTGAAAAATCTTTTTCATATGATAATATAATACTATAATATAATTTGGCTATCAGTCTNAAGGATTTTTGAGAGAGTTTAATTAAGAGTGGATTTTGTCAGCAGGTAGAGAACCCTGAGTGTTTGTGAGTCTTAGTGACTGAAAAATCTTTTTCATATGATAATATAATACTATAATATAATTTGGCTATCAGTCTCTGTGACTGAGTTTATCACACAACTTAAGGTTACATCTCTCAGCTTCCCTAAGGTTAGATTAGGACTGAGTGACTGATTAGGATTAAGGATTAAATGAAGATTGTGTGACTGAATTTTAGTCAACAGAATGTGAGCAGAAGAGAAGTAAATCACTTCTGAGCCTGGCCTGTGAAAATACTTCATATATTGTCTCCCTTTCTACAACATGCTAAAAAGCTAAAGCAACTGAATCCTTGAATCGTGGTTTAGGAGAACCACTGAGTAGAGCCAGCCTACCTCAGACTCTAACATGAGCGAGAGGTAAATGTTTGCTGTGTTAAGCTACTGATATTCCAGGGGTTATTTGTTATTGAGGCATAACCTGGAGTGTTCCAACAAATAGAGGTCTTTTTTGCACCCTTCTTTGGCTTTTGTGAGGATCATTTATAAAAATAAAACTTGATAAGCCACTGGGCATACAAGCTAAGGGAGCAGAAATCAAGAAAAGCTTTTGTGTTTTTCAGTTTGTATAGATAAAATGGTGAATTTAGGTGAGTAGGCTTGAGGATTGAAAGTGTGAAATTAATTTTGAACGTGTTCTATTAGAGGAATATTTAGCTTATATCATGAATAATCTTATAAATTTCATTGAGGGTATTTTGTGTATATACTTGTGGTCTTACATGTTTAATTTACTATAGAATCTCATCTATGTAACACCTCCATTTGTTGATGGGTTGTTTCCTTTACATCTCAGCTGAATTTTGGAGGAGATTTCTGACTCTTTGATTCAATGAATTTCCCTGAGAGCTGTGAAGATGCTTATCCTTTCTGTGCCTGGAATGGCCTTGAGTTATCCACACAGTCCAAGGAAGTAGCTTGTTTAAATCACAATAACACATTTGATGCTGCTTTTTCCTTGGCTTCCCCTCCCCCCAAATCTACATTTTTCTGAACGTTTTTATGCAGCATACTCTTGCTCTTTTTAAAGATATTTATCATTAGGTAGATGGGAAAAGCCAACACCAAATGTCAAATCCAAGTTTGTTACACAAGCCATTTGGAAGGTCAGAATGATCTCCACAAGATACATACCAGCAGCTAACTCAATTTTTGATTTCCGCAAATGACTTCTTTCTTGTGAAATCTTCTTTTCACATCTTCCCATGCTCTTCCCTCAATAGCTGCTTTTATATTTCAAACAACTAACCAGGAAGAAGTATTTTAGAAAAGTTAGTGTTTTCATTTTTCTTTGAAATCTCTATTACTCTGTGGTGTTTTTTCTTTTTTTCCTAGAAAAGTATTTTGCATAGAGTGGGTACAAGATAAGTATTTGTTGACTGGTTTAAAGAACTTGATTGAGCTGGAAAGAAATTTAGGGATCATTGAGTCCAGTCCTGCCTGGTTGTAGATGAGGTGTTTTGGCCAAGGTTACAGAAGCTGATTAGGTGCAGACCCACTATTATTACTAATAATGCTGCTTCTTTAATTATGTGCATAACTCAACAGTTTCACAAAGCCATCATTTAGCTCTTTTGATCCTTACAATAACTACACGACCTGGAAAACACCAACATTATTAATTCTTTTGGTATTCTCACAAATGAGGAAGTTGAGAAAAACCAAATCAAATCACTGAATTATCTTATTCATTTATTCCACAAATATTGATTGAACCCCTATTGTGGTCCAGACACTGTTCTTGTTTTGTTCTAATTATGAATGAAACAGACAAAGCCTTTGCCCTCGTTTTATCAAGGAGAAAAAGAGCACTATAATAATAGCTCAAATGAGTGAGCTTGACTCCTGACTTCAATCCAGTGGCATTTTTCTCTATGTTTTTGTTAATTAACTAAAACTAATGAAATATCTGACTGATTGATTGATTCTCTTTTAATAAGAAGAAATAACCTCTTCAAAAAATTTATTCTTTGAAGAATGCAAAGCCTTTTAGATGTAACAATAAAAAGAGGACTTCAGAGAGTTATATAATTTTATGTGCTCAGGAGAATATGGGGAAACATAAGTACATGTTCCCTTTCTCTTCAGCTTTGAGATTTATGATAGGTCTGTTACAATAATAATAATAACCGAATATTGGCACAAGAAATATATTTGATTCCATGGGTAACATTTGACAGCCTTAACTCGTGAAATGTCGAAAAGCTCTTGCAGGAAGCTCCAGCAGAATATGTAATACACAAGAAGGTATTCAGGGAACAGAAAAATAAAACCAAAGGAACCTGGTACCCAATCTGTTTCATTAAATATGAAAATTAAAATGCCTTCACAAAATGCTTTCTCTTCCTCTCTCCTCCCAACAAACAAAAGCTTGGATAGGCAGCCTGAAATTGTTCATCAAGGAAAAAGACCAGACTCAGATTCTAAATGGCTTCTTTTGAATTAAGCAATTAATGCTAAAAGGAACATGTTGTCTCCTCAGCATTTGTAAGGTAAAACGTTCATTGAGTTTTCTGGCACTCTATCAAGCCTTTCCTTGGCCTAAGCCAGCAGGGAAACGGTTTGCTGCCTCTGCTCTTGACCTCTGGTAGTCAGGAGGATTTGACTGATTAACTTGATAGCAGCCACGCTCCTTAAGGACTGAAAATGTTCCTGGGAAATATTCTTCTGGTTCCCTCTCATCCAGACCCTTACCTGCTGGTCTTGGCAGGACCCTTGAGGCTGGTGTCTCCTCCATTTACAAAATAGACATGTTAATCTATGATGGTTTAGGTTTCAAGATGCGTTAGATGCCACAGAATATTTATTTCATTGTATTTGTTCTGATCAGAGTTTTCAAGAATATTGCCTCCTTCTTAAAGATACTTATTGTTCATTTTCTCACTTGCTAACTTGTACAGTTATTCAGAATGCATTA
>SJYW01037000.1:21706-32905 GCA_006410735.1 Raphicerus campestris
CATCCAACTGTCTCATCCTCTGTTGTCCCCTTCTCCTCCTGCCTTCAATCTTTCCCAGCATCAGAGTCTTTTCCAAGGAGTCAGTTCTTCCCATCTGGTGGCCAAAGTATTGGAGTTTCAGCTTCAGCATCAGTCCTTCCCATGAACACTCAGGACTGATTTCCTTTAGGATGGACTGGCTGGATCTCCTTGCAGTCCAAGAGTCTTCACCAACACCACAGCTTAAAAGCATTAATTCTTTGGTGCTCAGGTTTGTTAGGGGCCAACTCTCACATCCATACATGACTACTGGAGAAACCATAGCTTTGACTAGACAGACCTTTGTTGGCAAAGTAATGTCTCTGCTTTTTAATATGCTGTCTAAGTTGGTCATAACTTTTCTTCCAAGGAGCAAGCATCTTTTAATTTCATGGCTGCAGTCACCATCTGCAGTGATTTTGGAGCCCAAAATAATAAAATCTGTCACTGTTTCCATTGCTTCCCCATCTGTTTTCCTTGAAGTGAAGGGACTGGATGCCATGATCTTAATTTTCTAAATGTTGAATTTTAAGCCACCTTTTTCACTCTCCTTTTTCACTTTCATCAAGAGGCTCTTTAGCTCCTCTTCACTTTCTGCCATAAGGGTGGTGTCATTTGCATATCTAAGGTCTTTTATATTTCTCCTGGAAATCTTGAGTCCAGCTTGTGTTCATCCAGCCTGACATTTCTCTTAATGTACTCTGGATAGAAGTTAAATAATCCAGGTGACAATATACAGCCTTGACATACTGTTTTCCTAATTTGGAACCAGTCCATTATTCCATGTCCAATTCTAACTGCTGTTTCTTGACCTGCATACAGCTTTCTCAGAAGGCAGGTAAGGCAGCCTGGTATTTCCACCTCTTGCAGAATTTTCCACAGTTTGCCATAATTCCCACAGTCAAAGGCTTTGGCATAGTCAATAGAGCAGAAGATGTTCTATGATCCAATTGATGTTGGCAATTTGATCTCTGGTTCCTCTTCCATTTCTAAATCCAGCTTTTCAGTTCAGTTCAGTCGCTCAGTAGTGTCTGACTCTTTGTGACCCCATGAATCGCAGCATGCCAGGCCTCCCTGTCCATAGACAACTCCCAGAGTTCACTCAGACTAGCATCCATCGAGTCCGTGATGCCATCCAGCCATCTCATCCTTGGTTGTCCCCTTCTTCTCCTGCCCCCAATCCCTCCCAGCATCAAAGTCTTTTCCAATGAGTCAACTCTTCGCATGAGGTGGCCAAAGTACTGGAGTTTCAGCTTTAGCATCATTCCTTCCAAAGAAATCCCAGGGCTGTTCTCCTTCAGAATGGACTAGTTGGATCTCCTTGCAGTCCAAGCGACTCTCAAGAGTCTTCTCCAACACCACTACTTATTTACTCACTCTATATTTGCTTTCCTTCAATTTACTTCCCACCCACACACTGAAGTCTAATTTTCATATATGTATATATATATTTCCAGATTCTTTCCAAACTGAGATTACTCAATAAACCATTTTTCACCCTTTACTTTCATGAAAACAAAATTCCTGATCTCTCTCCTCTTCCTTTTTCTCTTAAATCTACCTCCCCTTCCCTTTTGATCTTCTTATTAAATAAGGTGATAGACAGATAGATAGATAGCTTTAATTTTTTATATCCTCCTCAGACAATCTTATCCACACCCATATCTTTTATTGAAAAATAAACTACAGATAATTTTTGAATTTTACAGTATATATACCATTAACTTAAACACGTATGTACTAGAACCATGTCTGTATTTTGCATGGTTGCCACGCAAAGTAAGGACATGGCTCCTGTATGCATGAACNTATCCACACCCATATCTTTTATTGAAAAATAAACTACAGATAATTTTTGAATTTTACAGTATATATACCATTAACTTAAACACGTATGTACTAGAACCATGTCTGTATTTTGCATGGTTGCCACGCAAAGTAAGGACATGGCTCCTGTATGCATGAACTTTAGTTACTATAATATCAGACACAATGAGGATTGCCTATGCTAATTATATACTCCACCTCTATCACAGCCCTGGAGTTGAATACATCACTTTTAACCATTATCTCCACTAGCTTTCCCAAGGGCTTCTAAATCTTTGTAGATGTAAATCTGAATTTTTTCAACTTGTCTATACTCCCCCCCTTGCCATCTTCTCTATCACAGGTAATCAGTCAGTAACCATATTATTAAGCACATGTGCACACACACACACATACAAACATATTAGCATGTGCTATTGACAGATGCCAAACACCAGTGATATAGTGATGATAGTGTTTCAACAANCCTATGCTAATTATATACTCCACCTCTATCACAGCCCTGGAGTTGAATACATCACTTTTAACCATTATCTCCACTAGCTTGTAGATGTAAATCTGAATTTTTTCAACTTCTGTCTATATTCCCCCCCTTGCCATCTTCTCTATCACAGGTAATCAGTCAGTAAGCATATTATTAAGCACATGTGCACACACACACACATACAAACATGTTAGCATGTGCTATTGACAGATGCCAAACACCAGTGATATAGTGATGATAGTGTTTTAACAACTTGTGTTCTGCCTTCATGCAATTTACTATCTAGAAGGCATGGTGACTCCCAGTGTAATAAACACTCAGTTGCATCTGACTCTTTGCAACATCATGGACTTGTAGCTCACCAGGCTTCTCTGTACATGGAATTCTCCAGGCCAGAATACTGGAATAGGTAGCTGTTCCCATCTCCAGAGGATCTTCCCAACCCAGAGATTGAACCCAGGTCTCCTTCATGGTAGGCAGATTCTTTACTGTCTGAACCACCAGGGAAGACCAAGAATACTGGAATGAGTAGTCTATCCCTTCTCCAGGGGATCTTCCTGACCCAGGGATTGAGCCTGGGTCTCCTGGATTGCAGGTGGATTCTTTACCAGCTGAGCTACCAGGGAAGCCCATATAAATGATAATAGCAACCCAAAAAGTCCTGTAAAAGAGACTGCAACTGAAAGGTAAATCTGGAACATCTCTTTAAGTAAAAAATAGGCTGAGATGTGAAAATTAAATTGAAATTAGATAATAAATAAAGAGCTAAAAAGTATATAAGGAGAGGAAACCACATATGTAACAGCTTAAAAGAGGGTGGAATATCTCCAGCTTCCCAGGAATTTATATTATGGTTTTTCATTATAGTTAATATGATAAAAGTCAGAGAAAGTCTAGCATACAAAAATCTGAAGAAGTGAATAGGAAATGGTCATGAAGGGCTTCAGGATTACCTTTGTCTTTTGCATTGCCCAAGTCAAAATTTGCAAGTCATCCTCATTTCTCCCTACCCCTCAGTTTATGTAAGCATTCTATTAACAAACTTCATCATCTCTGTCTCCTGAATGCCTATTAAATGTACTGTTGTCTTTCTATCCTATTCCCTCACTCATAGTTCTAACCAATAATAGCTCTACTAGATCACTCTATTATTATTTGGCAACTGATTATCTTGTAATTATCTCTTTTCATATCCTAAAATCCAGGCATACATTGATTGATTGCTTGACTGATTTTAGCAAACACTGAAAGGAAGCTCTGGTCCATACATAAAGTCTTTTAATCCTCACTTGATAGTGAGGATTAAAATTAAAAATAGAACTAAACTTAAATCTAATTAAAAATTAATTAGAAAGTACAATTATTCTACCCATTTAATAAATAAAGGCACTTAAGTTCAGAAAACCTATTGCCGTTCCAAGAGTGGCTTATCTGGTTAAAGGCCCTTGCATACGCCACTTCTTGTTCATTTGTTTACCTCCATTTCCCTATTCCTTTTTTCCCAATCTAACTCCTATTCATCCTTCAAGTGGCTCTTTATTCAGGAGGATTTCCTTTGTCCTGAGGCTTGATGTTATCTTCTTGCATATGTGTCAGACTACATCATACAGTATTATAACAATCTATGTGTCTATCTTCTACTCTGCATGCTAAGCTTGTTTTAACTCTGTAATTGCAATTCTATAATTATTTTTTGAATTAATCAATTGATGGCTTTATCATGAGATAATCTATGCAAAACTGTTTTGATAGTGTGAAATATTATAAAATGACAATTATTCTTAATTTTATTTCTTTCAACTGACAACTGCATACTCTTTTTAAGATACTCTGTTATGAAGAGGGAATAGTAAAATGAATAAGAAATCACTATTGCCCTCAAGGAACTTACATTAAAAATAATTATATCTAATCACCTGAAGTAGTTTTCTGAAATTAATGCATTTAGTTATTTGTGTATCTTAAAAATAAAGACCTAGAAATAATTATTTAATGTCATTCATATTACTTTAATATCTTTCCTTTATATTTATGAAATGTTGGGACTCATAAAACAAAGCACTTTTGCATAAATATTACACAGATTCCTCTAATAGTTAAGAGGCATGTTTTGTATGGTTACTTGATTTTTTTTTTTAACTTCCTAAGGTGCAATGGGCTAAAGTGAACATTAAATGGGACTACATAATTCATCCATTTGTTATTCCACTTATGTGAAGTATATAAATATAATATAAATACTATGTAAAAATACTGTACTAAGACCTGAGCTACAACTTTAATTCAATAGTAAATCAGAAATAGGGATATTTAATGGTCGTTTATTGTGAGAATGGCCATCAAAACAGGAAATTGTGCCAAAAGTCCTGATGACAATGGAAAGACACATTATTCTGCCTTATGTCCCACTTGGTTATATGTATTCAAATACTAGCATTCTGTTTTTTAACTCAGATATATTATTAAGGAAGGCAGGGTGGATAACCCAATACTAATGAATAATTAAATTGGAGATTGTATGTAAAATAACTCCCACAATGCCCACTCTATTGGCAATAGTAATGGTATTATTTTCATTTAAAAATAAAATATTTATCAGTTTGTAGAGAATAAAAAATAGTTTTTGATATTTTACTGCAATAACATTGCTTAAAGTATGCAAATCTCCACTGTAGATGGTTGACAAATGTATATACTTGTGTAACTAACATCTCAATTAAAATATAGAACATTTTATCACTCTAGAAAGTTCCCTCATGCCCTTTTTTCAGTCTCCATAGCCTACCCTATCATAGATTAACTAAGAAGTGTCTTTTCAAAAACATGTCTCACAGTTGAACAGAAACTATCATGAAGACCATTATTGTAAAATATTATCCAAACAAATGCCCTTTAAATTAAAAGACAAAATATCTCAGTTAGGAGAAATACCTGGAGTTAAATTAGAAAATGGAAGAAACCATTTAATTCAATTAGAAATACTTGCCACCTACATATCAAATCAAGACTGCTTCTTCCAAAGTAATATGAAAAATAATTATACAATTAATACAATGAGTTTCATCCCATAAAACCTCCTACAAGTAAACTCTTTCCACAGAAGACAAAGATATATATTGAGTAGAAGAATATATATTTTTAACTGAATGTTGAATAGTAGGAATATAAAGTATTTCCTCTAAATAAATTTTGAACTTTAGAACCAGAAATAGTGTCTCATTTATTTTTTTATTGAAGTATCATTAACATACATTATATTGGTTTTAAGTGCACTACACAGTGGTTCAACATTTATAAAATATCACAAATTGAGAAGGAGACGACAGAGGATGAGATGGTTGGATGGCATCACCGACACAATGGACATGGATTTGGGTGGACTCTGGGAGTTGGTAATGGACAAGGAGGCCTGGCATGCTAGGGTTCATGGGGTCGCAGAGTCAGACATGAAGAAGTGACTGAACTGAACTGATCAGTATAAGTCTAGTAACTATATGTCAGCATACCAACTTATTACAATATTATTGACTGTGTCGCCTAAGCTGGTCATTACATCCACATGACTTATCTTATAACTGGAAGTCTGCACCAATCCCTTTCACCCTCCACCAAATTATTCTCTATATCTATGAGTCTGTTTCTGTTTGTGTAGTTTATAAGCTAGATGATTACAGTATTTGTCTTCCTCTGGGTGACTTATTTCACTTAGCATATTACCTTCTGGATTCACCTATGCTGTTAAAAATGATGAGTTTGTTCTTTTTGTTGTTGTTGTCGCTGGGTAATATTCTATTGTATATATCTTTATTGAATATGATCTTTATCTATTGATAGGCACTTAGGTTGCTTCCACATCTTGGCAATTATAAATAGTGGTACAATGGACAAAGGGGTGCATACATCTTCAAATTAGTTTTTGCTAATACACAGAAGTGGAATTGCTAGGTCTCACTATAGTTAGGCTTTTAATTTTTTGAGGAACCACCATATTTGATTTCCACAGTGGTTGAACCAACAGCAGTTACATTCCCACCAGCAGTGTACACAGTTTCCCTTTCCTCCACATTCCCTGTAACACTTGTTTGTCATCTTTTGATAATAGTGATTCTGACAGGTATGAGGTGATATCTGATTGCAGTTTTGATGTGCATCTCCCTGATTATTCCCTGGTGGCTCAGAGGGTAAGGCGTCTGCCTACAAGGTGGAAGACCTCGATTCAATCCCTGGGTTGGGAAGATCCCCTGGAGAAGGAAACAGCAACCCACTCCAGTGTTCTTGCCTGGAGAATCCCATAGACAGAGAAGCCTGGTAGGCTACAGTCCAAAGGGTCACAAAGAGCTGGACACGACTGAGCAACTTCACTTTCTTTCTTTCTTTCCCTGATTATTAGTGATATTGAGCATATTTTCATGTCTTCCTTAAGAAAATGTCTATTTAGGTCCTCTGCCTTTTTAAATCATATTTTTATGTTGACTTGTGTGAGATCATTACGTATTTTAGACATTAATCCCGTATTGGATATGTCATTTGCAAATATCTCCTCCCACTCAGTAGGTTGTTTGTTGTTGTTGTTTTGCTTTGCTGATGGTTTCCATCTCTGTGCACAAGCTTTTTAGCTTAATGCAACCCCATTTGTTTNATCATATTTTTATGTTGACTTGTGTGAGATCATTACGTATTTTAGACATTAATCCCGTATTGGATATGTCATTTGCAAATATCTCCTCCCACTCAGTAGGTTGTTTGTTGTTGTTGTTTTGCTTTGCTGATGGTTTCCATCTCTGTGCACAAGCTTTTTAGCTTAATGCAACCCCACTTGTTTATTCTTGCTTTTGT
Source organism: Raphicerus campestris (assembly GCA_006410735.1). Classification (NCBI taxonomy): domain Eukaryota; kingdom Metazoa; phylum Chordata; class Mammalia; order Artiodactyla; family Bovidae; genus Raphicerus; species Raphicerus campestris. The sequence continues at coordinate 28,872 of SJYW01037000.1, forward strand.
TGCCCTTGCCTGATGAGACAGATCTATTATCTGATAGATCTGTTATCTATTATATAATATCTAAGAACATATTCTATATATTTTTCTAAAATATTTTATGGTTTGGGGATCTTGTATTTGTCTTTTATAGATCAAGATTGATTATATTTGCTGGAATTTGAGAGTTTGCATTATGGAAATAAGAGCTGAATACTTAAAATAAAGACCAGACTAATAGTATATCCAAATTAAACAAGCTTGAGGGGACTATTATGTGCATGACTATCAAAATTGGAAGCCTCAATCAGTCCTTGGAGAAGGCAATGGCACCCCACTCCAATACTCTTGCCTGGAAAATCCCATGGATGGAGGAGCCTGGTTGGCTATAGTCCATGGGGTCATGAAGAGTCAGACACTTACTGAGAGACTTCACTTTCACTTTTCACTTTCATGCATTGGAGAAGGAAATAGCAACCCACTCCAGTGTTCTTGCCTGAAGAATCCCTGGGATGGGGGAGCCTGGTGGGCTGTCATCTGTGCAGCCACACAGAGTCAGACACGACTGAAGCGATTTAACAGCAGTAGCAGCAATCTGTTCTAGTCAACAGTAGCCATCAGAAATGGTTACTGTGAATACTCTGGAGGAAGGGTATCCCTGTGGGAGTTAATAGTCATTTAGGAATTCAACAGATACCAAAGGAAGGTGTCAAAGCAAAGAGGAAGTAGAGTATGTACTACTTTTTTTTCTTCATAAACTTTAAGCTTTTTATTTTGGATTGGGGTATAGGCAATTAACAATGTTGTGCTAGTTTTGGGTAAAGGGACTCAGCCAGAGTGTATGCTACTCTTAATCTCCGTTTCATCATGATGTCCTGTGGTACTTCTTCCCATTGACCAAATCATATTGCAAATCAGTCACTAAGGTGTCCAGTGATGCTGCCAGAGGTCAGTGACCTAGACTCTGAGTAGGGCAGAAAAAGGGAGAGAGCAGATGTCTGTTACCAAACTGAATATAATCAGCTTAAGGAGTAGCATTTTCTTTGTAAAAGTGACATGAAAAATGTAAATCACTGGTATAGTTATGAATCTTTCTATTTTCTTTTGCAATGCTGCTTTGTGTTATTTTATTTTAAAAAGATGTGTAATATTTGAAATTATGTTAACATATTGAAACAGGTATACATAATACTCAAATATGGGATGCACTGTTTTCAATTTACTGAATGTTTACTTTTTGACTGCTATGTACAAAGCCTGCTCTGGGATAACTGGGTGTTCTTCTCTATAATCAAGGTCAGAACAAGAAACAGGCTTTAATTGCAAGATGTAGAATTTATCATTAGTATTAGTAAGACCATGACATTGTATTAAATATTTACCTGTCTGAGTCAACTTAAATTAGCACAAGCTGCAGAGACAGAGCTGTAAAATCAGTTTTTTAATACCTAGATGTCATAATTTTTTTTTTTAGCTAGTGGAAGAATAATATTCATCTAGAAATAGAAAGGCTAGAATTAATGATTCCTGCTCACAGGTTCAGAGAAATTTAATGTAGTCATAATGCCAATTTATGTGAACAAATGTCATGGAAATAAATTGCTTAAGAGTTGTGTTTTTTTGTTTGTTTTCTTTTTTCCCCTGTAAACATCAGCCAATAAATGGCAATTGGTATAATTAACATATGCTTCTACATGCGAGTATAGAATCCCTCTGTAGGGCTTATTTATGAGCTTCAATGTCAAAACTACATTCAATGGTAGAGACAATTTCCTGAAAAACATTTAAATAGTATGTTCTTGTTTACTACATTTTACCATATGTGACTATACTACAAATCAAATGGATATATTTTTTTTTTACTCAAACCATTTGAAAAAGACCCTAGAAAGAAACCCTTTACACACACATGAGTGCATTCATTTCCTAGAACCCCCACAAGAAAGTACGACAAACTGAGTAGCTGAAAAGAAAAGAAATGTCTACCCTCATAGTTCTGGAGGCTAACTGTCCCAAATCAGGTTGTCTTCAGGGGTATTTTCCCCTTGAAATCTGCAGTAGAATTCTTCCTTACCTATTCTCAGCATCTAGTGTTTTCCAGGTCATATTTGGCATCCTTGGCTTGTAGCTGGATAGTTTCAATTTCTACCTCTGTCATCACATGTTATTCATGCTATGTGTCTCTGTCTTTATAAGATAAATCATTTCTGTTTCTCTTAAACCACTGGCTATGTGGCATTCTCTTACAGCAGCAATGAGACACTTGATTCAGTTCAATTGATCAGTCGTGTCCGACTCTTTGCAACCCCAGAGACTGCTGCACGCCAGGTCTCCCTGTCTATCACCAACTTCTAGAGTTTATGTCTATTGAGTTGGTGATGCCATCCAGTCATCTCATCCTCTGTCATCCCCTTCTCCTCCTGCCTTCAATCTTTCCCAGCATCAGGGTCTTTTAAAATGAGTCAGCTCTTCTCATCAGGTGGCCAAAGCACTGGAGTTTCAGCTTCAGCATTGATCCTTCCAATGAATATTCAGACTGATTTCTTTTTTAGCTAATGGAAGAATAATATTCATCTAGAAATAGGGCAGTACAAGGGACTTTCAAGAGTCTTCTCTAACACCATAGTTCGAAAGCATCAATTCTTTGGTGCTCAACATTTTTTATGGTCCAACTGTCACATCCATACACGACTACTGGAAAAACCATAGCTTTGGCTAGACGGACCTTTGTTGGCAAAATAATGTCTCCTCTGCTTTTTAATATGTTGTCTAGGTTGGTCATAGCATTTCTTCTAAGGGGCAAGTGCCTTAATTTCATGGCAGCAGTCACCATCTGCGTTGATTTTGGAGCTTCCCCAAAATAAAGTCTTTCATTGTTACCATTGTTTCCCCATCTATTTGCCATGAAGTGATGGGACAAGGTGCCAAGACCTTCATTTTCGGAATGTGGAGTTTTTAAGCCAACTTTTTCACTCTCCTCTCACTTTCATCAAGAGGCTCTTTAGTTCCTTGCTATCATAAGGGTGGTATCTTCTTCATATCTGAGAGTATTGATATTTCTCCCAGGAATCTTGATTACAGCTTGTGCTTCAACCAGTCCAGCATTTCTCATGATGTATGTACATTGTGTATAAGTTAAATAAGCAGGGTGACAATGTACAGCCTTGATGTACTTGCTTCCAAATTTGGAACCAGTATGTTGTTCCATGTCCAGTTCTAACTGTTGCTTCTTGACCTACATACAGATTTCTCAGGAGGCAGGTCAGGTGGTCTGTTATTTATTACCATCTCTTGAAAGATTTTCCACAGTTTGTTGTGATCCACACAGTCAAAGTCTTTGGTTGCCAATAAAGCAGAAGTAGATGTTTTTTTTCTGGATTTCTTGCTGTTTTAATAATCCAACAGATGTTGGTAATTTGATCTTTAGTTCCTCTGCCCTTTCTAAAACCAGATTGAACATCTGGAAGTTCACAGTTCACATAGTGTTATAGCCTGGCTTGGAGAATTTTGAGCATCACTTTGCTAGTGTGTGAGATGAGTGCAATTGTGGGGTAGTTTGAGCATTTTTTGGCATTGCCTTTCTTTGGGATTGAAATGAAAACTGACCTTTTCCAGTCCTGTGGCCACTGCTGAATTTTCCAAATTTGCTGGCATATTGAGTGCAGCACTTTCACAGCATCATCTTTTAAGATGTGAAATGGCTCCACTGAAATTCCATCACCTCCACTAGCTTTGTTTGTAGTGATGCTTCCTAAGGCCCACTTGACTTCACATTCCAGGATGTCTGGCTCTAGGTGAGGGATCACACCATCGTGACTATCTGGGTCATGAAGATCTTTTTTTACATAGTTCTTCTGTGTATTCTTGCCACCTCTTCTTAATATCTTCTGTTTCTGTTATATCCATACCATTTCTGTCCTTTATCGTGCCCATTTTTGCATGAAATTTTCCCTTGGTATCGCTAGTTTTCCTGAAGAGATCTCTAGTCTTTCCCATTCTATTGCTTTCCTCTATTTCTTTGCATTGATCACTGAGGAAGGCTTTATTATCTCTCCTTG
>SJYW01037000.1:35904-121501 GCA_006410735.1 Raphicerus campestris
ACTGACCTTTTCCAGTCCTGTGGCCACTGCTGAATTTTCCAAATTTGCTGGCATATTGAGTGCAGCACTTTCACAGCATCATCTTTTAAGATGTGAAATGGCTCCACTGAAATTCCATCACCTCCACTAGCTTTGTTTGTAGTGATGCTTCCTAAGGCCCACTTGACTTCACATTCCAGGATGTCTGGCTCTAGGTGAGGGATCACACCATCGTGACTATCTGGGTCGTGAAGATCTTTTTTTACATAGTTCTTCTGTGTATTCTTGCCACCTCTTCTTAATATCTTCTGTTTCTGTTATATCCATACCATTTCTGTCCTTTATCGTGCCCATTTTTGCATGAAATTTTCCCTTGGTATCACTAGTTTTCCTGAAGAGATCTCTAGTCTTTCCCATTCTATTGCTTTCCTCTATTTCTTTGCATTGATCACTGAGGAAGGCTTTATTATCTCTCCTTGCTATTCTTTGGAACTCTGCTTTCGAATGAGTATATCTTTCCTTTTCTCCTTTGCCTTTCACTTCTCTTCTCTTCACAGCTATTGTAATGACACACTAATACAAATTATGCAGGGAGCTAGTCTCATGCCACTCCATATGTGCCATTACTTTTCTCACTGTTCTTTAGTACTTGTTTCTGATGCCAGGGTCCCCTTTTGTTTGGGTTTTGCCACAATATCATTTAAAAGTTGTACTCAACGTTGATATGCAAGTAAAAGTTTTCCAAGTAACTTTATAGTTTTGTATTTTATATACAAACACTTGCCTACCTGGATTTATTTTGATGATGCTCCTGAGGTCGCTGTTGCTGTTGTTCAGTTGCTAAGTTGTGTCTAACTCTCTTAACCCATGAGCTGCAGCACATATAGCATTATTGTTTTTCCAAACAATGAGCTAGCTGTCTATTTGTTCAACCATCTCTGTTTCTTACTGATTTGAGACACATTCCAAAGTATCATGTGTTTTGGTGTTTACATCATAGCCCTGTATCTGCTCCAGCAACAAAGTACTTTCTTTAATATAATTTTTTAAATTTATTTTTAATTAGAAGATAATTCCTTTAAAATATTGTGTTGGTTTCTTCAGTACAGTGTCAATCAGCCACAAGTATACACTTATCCCCTCCCTCTTGTTTTATTATGCATTTTAATGGCTTGTAGTTCTATTCTACATCTATTTCATTTCTTTGTCAAAATGTTACTCATTCTTCTAACATGTTTATTTTTCACAAGAACTTCTATATATGTAACTTTAAATTATATTGCCATTAACACCCATATCACCAACCCAAAATCTACAGAAACAAAACAAATAACCACAGTAGCAAAATTATCTGATGATATTTTAGGGGAGTTAATATTAGCTCTGTAGATCAGTTTAGACAGGAAATGGCAGATCTATAATATTAAAGAAAAATAAACTTGGAGGAAGCATCCTTTTTGATTTTAAGATTTACTTTTCAGTTACAATAAAATAATTGTGGCAATGTGTATGGGCAAAGCAATGGACATATAGATCATTCAAATAGAAGAGAGAGTACAAAAATAGAGCCATAAAAATATGGCCAATTTTTGGCAAAGGTGCAAAAGCAATCAACAGGTGAAAGGATGGTTTTCTTCAATAAATGATGTTGGAACTACTGAGCATCTGTATGGTGGAGGGATATAGGGAGAGAACCTGATCTACTGATAATATAAGTTTACAGTGATAAAGTGAATAAGTTCTGAGGAATTTAATGCACAGCTTGGCAATTACAATTGACAATACTGTATTCTACACTTGAAAACTGATGAGAGAGTAGATATTAAATGTTCTAGCACAAAAAAAGAAATAGCAACAACCCAGACAGGAAATGAATTNGCATCTGTATGGTGGAGGGATATAGGGGGAGAACCTGATCTACTGATAATATAAGTTTACAGTGATAAAGTGAATAAGTTCTGAGGAATTTAATGCACAGCTTTGCAATTACAATTGACAATACTGTATTCTACACTTGAAAATTGATGAGAGAGTAGATATTAAATGTTCTAGCACAAAAAAAGAAATAGCAACAACCCAGATAGGAAATGAATTTGAATAAATGTATATGTATATCTGAATCACTGTGCTCTACACCTTAAAGTAACACAATATTGTAAATCAACTATACTGCAATATAAAGTAAAAACTTAAAAAAAAAAGAAATGGCAATTACGTGACACAACAGAGATGTGAGCTAATGCTACAGTGGTAATCATATTTCACTATATGAGTATATACAGTTAACACAAATTGTATACCTTAAACATATAATGTTATTTTTCAATTATATTTCAGTATAAAAGGTGAGGGGGAACAATAGGGAATTAAACATCACAATTTATATGAGGGCTTCCCTGATGGTTCAGATGGTAAACAATCTGCCTGAAATGCAGGAGACCTAGGTTCGATCCCTGGGTCTGGAAGATCCCCTGGAGAAGGAACTGGCAATCCACTACAGTATTTTTGCCTAGAATATCCCATGAACAGAGGAGCCTGGTGGGCTATAGTCCATGGGGTTGCAAAAAGCTGGGCACGACTGAGTGACTCACACACACAACTCAAAATGGAGCAGAGGTCTAAATGTAAAAGAAACTATTAAAATTTTAGAAGAAAATATAGGCAAGACCTGGGTATAGGCAAAGAATTCTTAGACATGACAGAAAACCATGATCCATAATTATAAATATATATGGTGTATATTATTTGACCATAGAGAAGAATGAAAAAGATTACTTGGATCAAAAATAAATACATGAAAATATGTTTGTCATCATTAATCATTAAAAAATTCAAATCAGTACCACTAAGAGATACCACTACATACTTATTAGGATGGGAGAATTAAAGTTGAAATTTAAAAAATGGTTAAAACTATAATAAGGCCAATTCTTGGCAAGAACACAGAACAACTGCAACTCTCAAACACTAGTGGTGGAAATGCAAAAAGATATAGTCACTCTTAAAACAGTTTCTCATTTTGTTATTTGCTATTTACACTTTTAGCCTAACAGGATCTCCCTAAAGAGATTTCAAATTTCTAAGTATAGAATATATGTTTTACAATTCTAATTACTCCAGAAGTCTGTTTCTTAAACTCAAAATTTAGTCTTAAATTCCAAAAAATTTACTCCTTTGAAAGATAGTGAATTTTTATATGTGATTTATATTGATGACAATTATGATCTTGACTAATATTTCCTGAACCTAAGCACACAGCAGCATAAAGGAAATGTAAAATCATGCACAGAAACTAGGTTAAGTCAACCTTCTCTCACCCCTCATTTTTTTGGTGTTAAGAAAAAGAGTATAAATTGAAAACTGTAATTTTGTGCCTCTACTTTATATATGAAATATTCAGAGTAGGATAATAGTGACCTTAGTGAAAGGAAGGTAAGTGATTGATCTGGTTGTTTACTTCTCTTGATAATGTATCACTTGAAGCTTCTCAGGTGGTTCAGTGGAAAAGAATCCACCTGTCAGTGCAGAAAACGCAAGAGATGTTGGCTCGATCCCTGAATTGGAAAGATTGCTGGAGTAGGAAATGGCAAGCCACTCCAATACTCTTGACTGGAAAACCCCATGAACAGAGCCAAAGAGTCAGACATGACTGAGCAACTGAGCTCTCACACCTGTATCACGTGGGGCAACAAATGTAACACCTGTATGATTATTTTTGTCACTTTGTTAGACTGATGTTATTTTTGTCACTTCTAACTCAGCAGATTCTTGGGGAGGCCTCTGGAGAAAAGCTGTCCAGATGACAAACAGGGATTTTGGATCTTACACATGGTTAGTGTTTTGGCCTTCTCTATTTCCTTTCTATTCTACACTCATTTATAAACATCTTCAGTTCAGTTCAGTTCAGTTCAGTTGCTCAGTCGTGTCCGACACTTTGCGACCCCATGAATCACAGCACGCCAGGCCTCCCTGTCCCTCACCAACTCCTGGAGTTCACTCAGACTCACATCCATCAAGTCAGTGATGCCATCCAGCCATCTCATCCTCTGTCATTCCCTTCTTCTCCTNACATGCACACATGGAGAGAGAGAAAACGATCTCCACTATATTTAGTTCAGTTTTGTTTCTTTTTATTTTTTATCTAACTATAGTGAGATAATATTACAGGCTGGGTTTGAAGTCTCCCCAAAAGTTAGAACTGGACATGGAACAACAGACTGGTGAAAAATTGGGACAGGAGTATGTCAAAGCTGTATATTGTCATCCTGCTTATTTAACTTATATGTAGAGTACATCATGAGAAATGCCAGGCTGGGTGAAGCAGAAGCTGGAGTCAAGATTGCCAGGAGAAATATCAATAACCTCAGATGTGCAGATGACATCACCCTTGTGGCAGAAAGTAAAGAGGAACTAAAGAACCTCTTAATTAACATAAAAGAGAAAAGTGAAAAAGCTGGCTTAAACCTCAACATTCAAAAAACAAATATCATGACATCCATTCACATCACTTCATGACAAATAGATGAGGAAAAAGTGAGAATAGTGTTGTATTACTTTTTCTTGCATTCAAAAATCACTGCACATGATGACTGCAGCTGTGTAACAGACACTTGCTCCTTGGAAGAAAAGCTATGAGAAATCTAAACAGTGTACTAAAAAGCAGAGACATCAATTTGCCAACAAATTTCCATATGATCAAAGCTATGCTTTTTCCAGCAGTAATGTATGGATGTGAAAGTTGGACCATAAAGAAAGCTGTGCACTGAAGAATTGATGTTTTCAAGTTGTGGTGCTGGAGAAGACTCTAGAGAATCCCTTGGACCTCAAGAAGATCAAACCGTCAATCCTAAAGGAGATCAGTCCTGAATACTCATTGGAAGGACTGGCGCTTAAGCTGAAGTTCCAATACTTTGGCCACCCCATGAGAAGAACTGACTTATTGGAAAAGATCTCGAGTCTGGGAAAGATTGAAGGCAAAAAGAGAAGACGGTGTCAGAGGATGAGATGGTTGAATGGCATCACTGACTTAATGGACATGAGTTTGAGCAAACTCAAGAGGGCGATAGTGATGGACAGGGAAGCCTGATGTGCTGCAGTCCATGGCATTGCAAAGACTTGGACCCAATTTAGAGATTTAACAACAAACATACCTTTTTTCTCTCTAATGCACCTGCCTTAGCTTACTACTGCTTACGGATCTGTATTCAGTATCACAGTGACTGATGAATATTATTACAAAGCTGTNTTAGAGATTTAACAACAAACATACCTTTTTTCTCTCTAATGCACCTGCCTTAGCTTACTACTGCTTACGGATCTGTATTCAGTATCACAGTGACTGATGAATATTATTACAAAGCTGTGTGTGTTCTTGTTCTTCTCTGATATTGATTTGATTCTTTCCTATGGTAAGCCCATTGTGATGTCACTTTGCCAGGCCTATCTCCAGGTCCTTGCCTGAAAATGCAAGCGTATAATGACTGATGAATAAATAAAAGAACTTCATCATCCTTACCAATTAGTTCAGTGAGGATGTATGAACCAGTTTAGTCCAATCAGGGTCTTTGCTGTGACTTATTAGTTATATATCAGAGTAACAATGTCTTTAGCCCAAAATATTTAAATTTATGTGATATAAATATGAGACCACTGACAGCCATTTGAACTGCAAAGAGAAAAAAGACTACTGTCTAAGGATTGGAGATCAAGAGTGAAAGCAACAGAGAGAGAGAGAGTAGGAGCCCCAGTGACAACATTTGAGGCACCAGACCCAGTAAACAGAGATCAATAAGCTTGGAGATGCAGAGCCTGGACACTTCCATATGATTCTGATTTGCCTAAACCAAGCTGTACCTGGGTATCCTAAATCACAGGAGTAATTTTTTAAGCTATTTAGGATTGGATTTCTGTCACTTGCTATCAATGGGCTCAGAATGATACTAGCTGTGATTCTTTATTTCTAAACTTTTAATTGAAATATTTGGGCTTCTCTGGTGGCTCAGACAGTTAAGCATTCACCTGCAATGCAGGATACCTGGGTTCAATCCCCTGAGTCAGGAAGATTTCTTGGGGAGGAGAATTGCTACCCACACCAGTATTCTTGCCTGGAGAATCCCAAGGACAGAAGAGCCTGGGGGGCTACAGTCCATGGAGTCACAAAGAGTCAAACACAACTAGACAGACTAACACACTCACTTTTCATTGTAGGATACATACAGAAATAGATATCACTAGTATTCAGTTCTTTAGGTTCTTAAAATGTACACAGTCCATTAAGCGGCACCCAAATCAAGAAACAGAGTACTCTGAACATTTCCCAAACTCTTTTGTGTCCCTTCTAGTTGTTGATCTTTTTAAGAGTAGCTATATTGTCATTTTTGGCTTTTTCAACATTTTATTATGAAAAATTTACAACATAATGAAACTTTGATAAAACTTTTATGATGAACAGGTACATAGCCACCATATAGATTCTACAATTGGAATTTACTATAGTTGCTTTATCATATATCTAGCCATCTAGTAGTCTCTCGGCCCATCTATGAATTCATCTTGCTTTTTTGATGCACTCAAGGTAAGTAGGTCATATGACCATATTTCCTTCAAGTTCTTCATCTTGCAGAGCCTTAAGTAGAATCCATATCTTCTTTTTATGAAAAGCTTACATAAAGTGAAAAGTACAATCAATCCTGCATTTCTCAGGTGGTACAATGGTAAAGAATCCACCTGCCAGTGCAGGAGATGCAAGAGATGTGGGTTTGACCCCTGGATCAGGAAGACCCCTGGAGAAGGAAGTAGCAAACCCACTCCTGTATTCTTGCCTGTGAACTTCCTCAACAGGGGAGACTGGAGGGCTACAGTCCATGGGGTCACAAAGAGTCAGACACAAATGAGCNCACAAAGAGTCAAACACAACTAGACAGACTAACACACTCACTTTTCATTGTAGGATACATACAGAAATAGATATCACTAGTATTCAGTTCTTTAGGTTCTTAAAATGTACACAGTCCATTAAGCGGCACCCAAATCAAGAAACAGAGTACTCTGAACATTTCCCAAACTCTTTTGTGTCCCTTCTAGTTGTTGATCTTTTTAAGAGTAGCTATATTGTCATTTTTGGCTTTTTCAACATTTTATTATGAAAAATTTACAACATAATGAAACTTTGATAAAACTTTTATGATGAACAGGTACATAGCCACCATATAGATTCTACAATTGGAATTTACTATAGTTGCTTTATCATATATCTAGCCATCTAGTAGTCTCTCGGCCCATCTATGAATTCATCTTGCTTTTTTGATGCACTCAAGGTAAGTAGGTCATATGACCATATTTCCTTCAAGTTCTTCATCTTGCAGAGCCTTAAGTAGAATCCATATCTTCTTTTTATGAAAAGCTTACATAAAGTGAAAAGTACAATCAATCCTGCATTTCTCAGGTGGTACAATGGTAAAGAATCCACCTGCCAGTGCAGGAGATGCAAGAGATGTGGGTTTGACCCCTGGATCAGGAAGACCCCTGGAGAAGGAAGTAGCAAACCCACTCCTGTATTCTTGCCTGTGAACTTCCTCAACAGGGGAGACTGGAGGGCTACAGTCCATGGGGTCACAAAGAGTCAGACACAAATGAGCACAAGCACTCAAACACAGACGCATGCGCACGCGCACGCGCACACGCACACACACACACACACACACACACACACACACACTATCAATCAATCCTTGAACTCAGAAGCAGAATGAAGTAAAGTTTTGCTTTGTTTTATTTCATGGTGTTTAAAGGGGTTATCTAAATGTTAAAACAAAAAGTCAGAGGGGTGATGTACCTGTTATTTATTTTTTTATTTTTTACTTTTTTAGCTAGATCATCTAAGCACCATTCCAAATAATGATCACACTCTCTTTTCTTCCTCTTTGAGTACATATTAATCATACTTAATTGTATTAGGTGACAACTAGGTTGACCTGGACCTTTCAATATTAGACAATAGTTTTCTATAGAAAAGACTTTTCTAGGCAATTAACATCAAAGCCACAGAAGAGATCACTAAACATGTTTAGTGATCAGCCTGCATGGTTCTACTTGCTGCTTATATCAATTCACTCCAAAGATGACCAGTGGAGCAATAGGCCTTTTGAGCAATTGACAGCCTGCAACCTTTGGTATAATACCTGGAAAGAAGTAAGAACAATTGGTATTCCATACATTAAATTAACTTTTTGTTTGCTGGGATAACATTGTTGCTATTTAGTCGCCCAGTTGTGTCCTACACTGTGACCCCATGGACTGCAGCATGCCAGACCTTCCTGTCCCTCCCCATATCCTGAAGTTTGCCTAAGTTCATGTCCATTGCATCTGTGATGCCATCCAGCCATAGCATCCTCTGACAACTTCTCTTTCTGCCCTCAATCTTTCCCAGCATCAGGGACTTTTCCAATGAGTCAGCTAATTGAATCAGATAATCCAAATACTTCAGCTTCAGCTTCAGTATCAGTTCTTCAGAGTATTCAGGGTTGATTTCTTTCAAGATTGATTGATTTGATTTCCTTGCTGTCCAAGAAACATTCAGGAGTCTTCTCCAGCACTACAGTTCAAAGGCATCAATTCTTCGGTGTTCTACCTTCTTTACATTCCAGCTCTCAAAACTGTACATGACCACTGGGAAGATCATAGGCCCGACTACATGGACCTTTGTCAGCAGAGTAACATCTCTGCTTTTCAACATACAATCTAAGTTTGTAATAGCTTTCCTGTCAAAAAGCAATCATCTTCTGATTTCACGGCTGCAGTCACCATTTGCAGTGATTTTAGAGACCAAGAAGAGGAAATCTCTGACTACGTCCACCTTTTGCCCCTTTATTTGACATGAAGTAATGGGGCTGGATGCCATGATCTTAGCTTTTTAAATATTTAGTCTTAAGTTGGCTCTTTCACTCTCCTCCTTCACCCTTATCAAGAGGCTTTTTAGTTTTCTTCACTTTCTATCTTTAGAGAGGTATTATCATCATATCTGAGATTGCTGATATTTCTCTTGCTTATTTTGATTCCAGCTTGTAACTCATCCAGCTCAGCATTTCTCATGATGTGCTCAGCAGCATATAGATTAAACAAACAGGGTGACAGCAGACAGCCCTGTCATACTCCTTTCTAAATCTTGAACCAATCAATTGTTCCATACAGGGTTCTAACTGTTGCTTCTTGACTTGCATACAGGTTTCTCAGGAGACAGGTAAAATAGTCTGGTATTCCCATCTCTTTAAGACCATTCCATAGTTTATTATGATCCACACAGTCAAAGGCTTTGCATAGTCAATGAATTCAGACATAGATGGTTTCCTGGAATTTCCTAGCTTTCTTTATGATCCAGTGAATGTTGGCAATTTGATCTCTAGTTCTGTTTCTTTTTCTAAACCCGGCTTGAACATCTGGAAGTTCTTGGCTCGCATAATGCTGAAGCCTAGCATTCAAGATTTTTTGCATGACCTTGCTAGTATGGGAGATGAGTGCAATTGTCCGATGGTTACCACATTCTTTAGTGCTACCCTTCTTGGGAACTGGGATGAGGACTGACCTTTTCTAGTCCTGTGGCCACTGCTGCATCTTCCAGACATGCTGACATATTGAAGAGTGGAGGACTGGGTTAATAATCAAACTCAAATTATTTAAGTGCTTATTCTCACCTAAGGTTTCTCACTTCAAATCTGTAATGCTGCTGCTGCTGCTAAGTCCCTTCAGTCGTGTCCAACTCTGTGCAACCCCATAGATGGCAGCCCACCAGGCTCCCCCATCCCTGGGATTCTCCAGGCAAGAACACTGGAGTGGGTTGCCATTTCCTTCTCCTTCAAATCTGTAATAGGTACAATCTATTTATAAAAAGAAGTTATGATAATGAAGTGTGCTGATAAATGCATCATGCTTTTGAATGAAAAAATAACCTATTTTACTTATGTCATGAATAAAATATTATATATTTATGTGTCTATATATATATATTATATATATATATCTGAAACTACACAACATTGTAAATATAATTTTAAAAGAAAATAAGTAAATAACTCAGGAAAGAAAGAATGATGAGAAGCTTTCGGGGCAATCTGATCAGGTGAATAATTCATTGACCAAACAGCCTTAACAGTCTCCTCAACTTGACAAAACTTTAGACAGAATTATTCCTGCCTCTAAGTCACTGGCCTCTCTTTTCTTATTCACTTTGAAGACTCTATAATTGTAATTTTTTTCTCTGTACCTCTGTAATGTAAATCTCTTTTAAATTATTTTACCCATTTTACAACCCAGGAATGCCTTTTTAATAAGTAATTAATTACAAGTGTGTGAGTGGCAGGGTGACTACTACAGAATGTAATGACCCTATGACAAGGGAGGGCAGCTGAAGGAAGAGGAGAAGTGAGACACTGAGAGAAAGGAGGAGTGAAGCATAACCTGCAATCAAGTAGGAACCAATCCATACAAAACATCAGGGGCTATGCTGAATGTATGTATCCTAAAGCAACTGAAGCCATCAGAGTTTGGGAAAGTAGATGTCAGGCTTTACTGTTTCTTTGGGATAAAGTAAGACCCTCTAGTGACTCTGAGGAAGTGAATAGAGAAGGGCAGAGTATATAAGGGGCTTTAATAGCAGGCCAGTATAGTAATTTAGATAAGACAATAGCTTGATTTGGATGATGGTAGAGATGGAAAGGAATGAATATACTTTAAATATTTATGAGGCAACAATAGACAACCTTGGAATAAATTAATTTAGAAGATGACAGAGAAAGAGCAAAGCAGAGTCTCAGGTTTGCAATTGAACGTGATCAGAGCTTCCATTCACTGAGAAATAGAATATGTACCAGGACCAGCCTTGGGTCAAAGGAGGAACTGATTTGGGAGATGTATATAGAAAGCATGTGCTCAGTCATGTCTCAGTTATGTCCTGCTCTTTGTGACCTGCCAGGCTTCTCTGTCCATGAGATACTCCAAGCAAGAATACTGGAGTGGGTTGCCATTTTCTCCTCCAGGGGATCTTCTGACCCAGGGACAGAATCCACTTCTCTTGTGTCTCCTGTATTGGTAGGCAGATTCTTTACCACTGAGTCACCTGGGAAGCCCACAGTAAGAAGGGATGCAGCAGTCATAAAATCTTAAAGGTACAAGAAAAGAATCAGAGAAGCATGTGTGGACAAAGACTTTGCAATTACCATTCAGGGAAAGGAATCTTATTATCTGTTCATAACCTGATTTTGGGGGGAATCTATATTAACAAAACAAAACAATTAAGGTTAAAGCATCTGCCTGCAAAGTGGGAGACCCTGGTTCAATCCCTGAGTCGGGAAGATCCCCTGGAGAAGGAAATGGCAACCCACCAGTATTCTTGCCTGGAGAATCCCATGGACAGAGGAGCCTGGTGGGCTGCAGTCCACAGGTCGCAAAGAGTCGGACACTACTGAGCGATTTTCACTTTCACTTTCACTTTCAGCAGGGAAAGGTTATCTTAGTGTCTTTCATTCTTTCACTAATTCAACAAAAAAATTTATTAAGCACCAAGTACCAGAAAGTTTAAGTCTAGGTTTCAGAATCATCTAATGCTGCTCATTTTCTGACACAATGTTTAGTTCACTCTTTATTCATAATTCAGATTTTACAGATCTTTCGACTGGGAAAAAAAGGGCTATTCAAAGGATATGAGTTTGCAAGAGCCATTTTGGCATTTAGATGTCCATTGCAACATAATTAATTTGCATGCTAGTTTTATATACGTCTTCAGCTTAAAAAATGTGAATTTATTCCAGATATATGGGACTACTCAGAGTAGTCTAACAGCTTACTGAGCTCTCTGAGTCTGAAAGAATGAGATCAGTTTATACTCAGTGGCTTTTATCTGTCAAAAATTGATGGAAAATCATTCCTATTGGCTAGATTCACAAAATGTTCCAATACACATTCAATGCAATGTCTTTAATGAAAAGACACCTCAGCTGAGAAATAAAGCTGTAGTGTCTCCATAAATATCCTTGAGGAAGCATTTTTGAACCATTCCATACTTGGGTTATTTTTATAGTGTTAGGCTTAGTTCACTTATCCCATGAATACCATTTAACATTATTTGAATTAACACTCACCCTTTAAGATCTTATGCTACGAGCGTTTAACTACCTTGTTGATTGGCTAATTCATCTTCCACTAATGTTTCCAGCATGCAGACTTGACAGACTATTACCCAACTTGTAAATGGATTTTTTGGTGTTTTAAAGTCAGAAGTGATTTGACATAACATGACCTATAATTAAATAAACAGTTTAAAAGCTACATGTCAACTCACTGTGCTATTTTGTTGATTTTTAGTCAGTGCCTAGTGACATGCAAAGGATTTTTTTTTTTAAGTATCCACATTTACCACACCTATGAATGATGTCGTGTGAATGCCTAGAAAATATTTGAAAGTAAGGCAGAGCATGGATTGAATCACTGCCAGTCCGTCAGTCTTTGTCTGTCTTCTTTAGTTTCATACACAGCACAATTACTCTGAGAATTAGCCATAATGTTTACAAAATATCTACACAGTGGTTAGCAAAAAGAAAGGGCCTCAGTAATAGATAATGAGAAATGATAATAAAATTATAATTATAAATAGTTATCATTGTTATTTTTAGCCATAGCAGCTTCTGAAATCTTTTGCAGAAAAAGCACCATTTATTTGGTATTTGGGGAAGATCCATGTGCTATAGAACTACAATCTTATACAATCAGTTTTATTCTATTTTATTTTTTTTAAGTAAAAATCACAAAAAAATACAAAATTAGGTGCAGGGCCTTAGAAGACACCATGCTAACTGAGGAGCCCTGAAGCTTAAGCTTTATTAACTTCACAGTAAATAAACCTCTAACGGAAGCAGACAAGGGTTTATAATCTGGAAAATCTGTTCCATAACAGTAATTAATAGTTCTCCCCCTCAGGAGTGAAACAGAACTGCAGTTCAATGATGTTCATCTCTCTAGGGATGTCCATGCTCTTTCTCACATGCCTTTATTTAAATTTTGAAAATTACATCAGAACAGGGCACATGGGCCACTGAAGTCCCACTGATACAAATGAAGATATACCTATATATACATTCTGGGACATCAGTGACAAATATGCAACAGTAAAGTTTGGAGAAAATCAGAGCAGGGGAATGAGAATTCCCAAATTGGACCTAGACTTGCATTTCAATGGACAGAAAAATTTCAAGTGTCAATGAAACAATTTCAAGTGTCAATTCAACTCAGCTTAGCAAACATTATTTACTTTGAGTCAAATAAACCAAACCAATAAGATCTGAGAAAACTTCATAAAGATCAGTTTTGTGTCAAAAGATTGTTTGAACCCATCTACTTAAATTTCTCTTTCTGTATCCATTGCAAAAATAGGCTTTCTTCTTTTCTTGAAGGGTTTTCTATAAAGTCCCAATGCTGTCTCTAAAATGCATCATTAGAAAAAATGAAATATGTCTTGATAAGATTGCAAAGAGTCATTTCAAGAATAAAAATTTTTTTTATTTTAAAGTAAGTAAATAAATAAAATGCATTATAATAGAAGATCTTTTCTCCATACTACTACCCATAACTCCAAGTTATGAGATACAGGCATAGTTGCTGCTGCTGCTAAGTTGCTTCAGTTGTGTCCAACTCTGTGCGACCCCATAGACGGCAGCCCACCAGGCTCCCCCGTCCCTGGGATTCTCGAAGCAAGAACACTGGAGTGGGTTGCCATTTCCTTCTCCAATGCATGAAAGTGAAAAGTGAAAGTGAAGTCGATCAGTCTCGTGTCTGACTCCTAGCGACCTCATGGACTGCAGTCCACCAGGCTCCTCCGTCCATGGGATTTTCCAGGCAAGAGTACTGGAGTGGGGGGCCATTGCCTTTGAAATGGTATTAATTCAGTTAGAGTACTGTTTTAAGGAAGCGATGCCTTGAACTGTAGTGGCTATGCCCGAATACAAGATGGGGAAATGAAGTTCGGACGCCATGCACCTTCAAGTCACATGGGGCAGAGACAAAAGTTTTAAATCCAAATTTCCACAGATCTGTCTGTTTTCAAAGCACATTTTCCCCCATTCTCCTGTGCAGTTCTATGTCCTTCCGGATTATTTCTCTGTTTTTCTCTCACCTAAAAATATAACTTGCTAGAAATCTTTAAAATGTTTATTACACAGGTCTTTAGAAAATTGCTGTCATTTTTAAGTGATGGCAATGTCTTTTATTTAGCATAGCTCACTCAGCAGAATATCCAGAGTTTTACTATATTTATTAAATTATCTTCTTATTTTAGAAGTTAAGTAGTTTTGTATTCTGAGTCACAAATGAAAGCTCATTAATTTATATTTCAATAACTTTTATTTTATAATTTTAAAAGTGGTTATATAGCATTTTCTTTAGAGTAGTTATTGGGTTGCCAAAAATTTTGTTTGGGTTTTTCTGTAACATTTTATAGAAAAATCCCAACAAACTTTTGGCCAAATAAAGAAAAATTTAGTAAACAAATTAACAGCAAATACAGCTTGGTAGGGGCCCTTTTTAAACTACTTCATAGATGGAACTTTTCAATCACCATCAAATAATTTGCACTCACCCACTTTCTTGCAAAGGCAACCATATGTTAATTGGAAATTGTTCCTATATCTTTATTTTAAATTAAGGACATTAACTTTAAATGTTTCCAAGTCATTTTTATGCCCTCTAAGACATTCTCCAAAAAATCTGGTTTATTTAATTCCAGATACTTCATTTACAGTAAAGGCAAATACTTTAACACTTATTTATTTATTTATTTATCCAATTAATTTTTCCTTAAAGATACCATTAAAAAACTTCTTTGTGTTTACCATAATCAGCCTCCACTTACAATTTTTATGTCGCATTTAGTATTAGCATACATTTCTCTGACATTTCTCTCTTCTAAACCTGTCCTAAAGAGAACTATTTGTTGTGGCCTCTTATTTCTACTTTGCTGTTTATCTCTCTTATTTTCTGCATTGGCATATTGCTTATTTGTTGCCATTATACTCAGCTGGTGCCAGGATAACATTCTAAGGAGACAACATTTTTGCCTCGCCACCTATGGTCAAAACCAGTGACCCATTTCTTAAAGCCAACCCTTTCTACTGGGTGAACGTGGAAAAGGGTAAAAATCCAAGTGCTCATAATGTCTTAGTCTGATACTGACTTCACATAAGTAGTTGGATCTGGTAGGTCAATCAAAAAGCATATTCTTTTAGAACTTTTTGAGTGATGACAGTAAAGTACTTGAAAACTTCCAGGTTCATGATTTAGGCTAGGTAAAACCTTGAGATAACTACCAATGATTATAGATATGGCCATTTTGCCAGGACATAGTTTTTTTTTAAAATTTGGGACACTACTTCCACTAATCCTTCCAATAATTATTCCTCCTAGCACTCAGTTTGGCCTCTCAGATCTTTTCTACTTGTGAAAGTTTTAATAGAGCACTGAGTGAAATCAGGCAGAAATGTGTAATTTTCTTTCAAATTCAAATCACTCTACAACTTTAGTACTGCAATTAACAGATTTTATAAGCTAACAAGAAATACTTAATATATTTTCAAATTAAATTTTTAGAAATGTAAAACTGGCAGTGTCTTTACAACCTAAGTGTTCCTTCATCTGTAAAATGCAGGTAATGCATGTTATTATACAGAACTGTTCTAAACACACCTACCGTGCTTGGAATAGGGGCACTGCACAATGTTTTGTTGGTTCCTTTCTTTTCTTACCCCTTATTTTACACACACACAAACACACACAAAGTGGAAAACTGTATATATTCACATTTACTTGAAGATTTTATTTAATGTAAATAGTGTTTTTTGAAATTACTTCATTTAAATTTACACTAATGAGAACTATAACACACTTCTTTCCTACTTTGTAAAGAAGAGCATATGTGTTTCATTGCTATTTGTGTTGATGTGTTCTTAATCTCAAAAGAGGTTCTCATTATTTTAATTCATCTTTAAAAAATGTGTTTTGTTTATATAACCACAAAGCCATAATGTGTGTGGATATGAATGTGTGGCTCTGTGAGCACAGAGGTCATTCTCTCTTTGAGGCTCTGAATACACTACCAAGGTCCATGAGGGCAGGAACATTGCCTGGGACTCTGATTGGCTTAATTTCATAATTTTAATTCTTTTAGAAATAGCACCTGACAGATTCATATAGTAATTTTTATTTTAGAAATAACACATAATTAAGGAAGAAAATACCAAATACAGGACCAAATGAAGAAATAAAAATGCCCTATATATAATAGAGCTTATGCAACCTTCAAAAATACATCTTGACAATTGGCAATAACTGTTATTTAATTATTCTTAATGTTTGGATTTTCTCCAGCCTGTTCTGCACTTACATACATGCATGTACACAAACACATGGGTGTCTGTGCATACAGGTGCATACACACACATGCACTCACACACACCACTCAGTGTCTCATGGATGTACTGTTGACCAGAGAGGATAGTTTATGATTCACTTTGATTCCATTCAGACTTACTTGCTTCCTTTTTGTATTGTTTGTTACATCTCCTCATTGCTGTATTGTTGACACTTGTGCAGCACAAGCAAAAAGACTGGTGCACTGGCTGAAACAGAGCAAATGAGTTGGCTTGACTTTAATTTTATGGCGATTAACTTTTCTCTGTACAATTTGAGTTGATGTAGACTTTGTTCACTTTTCAGAGAATTGCAGGATGTTAAAGTTGCCACCTTTGTTTAGCTTTCATATCATCTATCTTCTTAGCAATTCATGAAGTAAGTTGTCATCATTAATAATAGCATCAACATACAGAGACTTATAGAAATCAAAGTATACCCCAGACCTTGTACCTAAGAATGAGATCACACAAATAGTTCAGTCTGAAACTTGCTATCTCCCAAGGTCTGCAGGTCTTCTTTCAGATCCCTCTAGTCGACCTCTGAAAGTTCTGAAGTCTGAAATGGTATTTCAGATGCATTAAGAGGAAACCTGAGGGGTAATGAGAGATTCTAGCTATACTACCCCCCAGACATCACCTAGGGAGTGGTAAAGAATGAAGAATTTGATCAGATATTACTGGTGATCAGGTATCCAGGGCAAGAATTCTGCTTAAACTGAATTAGCAGAGTTCTTGCTAAGACTGGATTTTATAATGAAGCGCACAGATGGGCACCAGGAGGAGGATCAGGAGCTTGACTACAGCTTGGTTCAAGCAAAGTATCTTTGTCACCATGTCACTCTAGAGATATCCTTAATCATTCACAATACTAATGGATTCTTCAGGTTTTAAAGATTTAGTTATATTATCTTCAGATTAAAGGTATTATTCCTCCCTGTGCAATATATGTTTATTCTTGCTTTATTTAAATTTTAGTCTTAATCACTTAACAGTTAATTTATAATTCTTATATTTTCTGTTAACATTGACACATGCATGTAGTAAAAAGGAGAAACCAAAAATTCTAAAAGTATATACAGTGAAGGGTAAGTTACCCTGAGGGCCATCTTCCAAAGAAGATGCAGCAATATATACTCATACCAAGACGGTTTGAAAGTACCTCTTGACAGAACTTTTACCAACATATAGGTAATGTTTGTAATCTTTATAAGAAATGATATTATAAAAAAGGTGTGATTGACATAATTTGCATTTTCAAGTGTGTGTGACAGCATATTTCTATTTTTGTATACTATCTCTTTCTGTTTTTCATATATGAGTAACATGTGAATAACTACTTCTGTAAAAATAAAGTACTACAGATAAAGCACATACAATTTCAGATCACTTACCTCAAGATTATTATTTTTATTACCTACTTTTTAATACATGCACACACACACACATACACATATACAGATACACATAAAACATAGGATTGTTTGGGTGTGTTTTTGTTTTTCAGAAGTGTTATTTTTTAATGAATTATCCTTCAACCTGCCTTTTATTTGCAGCAATATCTTGAAGTTTTATGTATGTATGTATGTGTGCTCAGTCGTTCAGTCATGTCTGATTCTTTGCCATCCCATGGCCTGTAGCCCAACAAGCTGTCCATGGAATCTCCAGGGAAGAATACTGGAGTGGGATGCCATTTCCTCCTCCAGGGAATCTTCCCAACCCAGGGATTGAACCTGTGTCTCTGGGTCTCTTGCATCAGCAGGCAAGTTCTTTATCACTGCACCACCTGAGGTACGTGTAGATCTACCTTTTGCTCTTAACTGCTACGTATTATTCCATTGTATAAAACATATTTTAATTAGACTTTTCTGATAGTAATTTGGATTGTTTAAAATTAATATCCTGTAAATGTTTCAGTTGCTGTATATATGACTGTTTCTCTGGAGTAGGAAAAATTAAAAGGAATTGTCATATAGTATGCATATTTAAAATGTTTAAATATTGTTAGATTTCCATTCAAAGTGACTCTTAAAGTGTTACAGCCACTAGCAGTGTATGGCTGTATCTTTATATATTTATCTATAGTTTATATACTTAAGCTTTTTGATTTTTGCCAACATAATGGGTTAGAGATATTTTTAATTTGCATGCTCATTGTTGCCTAGTTGGATTGAGCAACTTTTTCATATGTATATTTGCAACTTTTATAGGCAACTTGTTTTGGTTTTGTTCCTTAGCAATTTTTGTTTGCTTATCTTTAATTTAGCTATAAATAAATTTTGGATTCAAGTTTGTTTTCTCCAAAGTTTATAGCTAAACTTTTAACTTTGGTTATGGTGCTTTTTCATATACAGTATTTGTTTGAAGTTTTAATGTGCTAAATTGTTAAAAGTTTTGCTTTTTAAATCTTACTTTAAAAAAAAATCCTCCTACCCTATGTCTAATAGATATTATTTTATTTTTTCCGCTAATAGTTTATAGTGTTGTTCTTTGTATTCAGAGTATGAACTTACCTGACAAATGCATAGCAAAATGAGGGGCTCAGTGGTAAGAAAAAAAAAATGCCTGCCAACACAGGAGATGAGTTTGATTCCTCGTCCAGGAAGATCGCACATGCCGCAGAGCAGCTAAGCCCATGCGCCACAACTGCGGACAGCTCGGGAGCTGCAGCTGTCGAGCCCATGTGCTGCGCACACTAGAGCCTGTGCGCCACAAGCAGAAAAGCCGCTGCATTGAGAAGCCCGCACACAGCAATGAGACAGGAGCCCTTGCTCGCCCAACTAAAGAGAAAGTCCATGTAGCAACAAAGATCCAGAAGAGCCAAAGTAAATAAATACAATCATTTAAAAATTATTGAATAGTCTATTCTTTCTAAGCAGAGCATATCTAACGTAATACTTTTCTGTATATGCACGTGTGTGTACGTGCCTAGTCTCGAAGGCAGGTCCGACTATTGGCGACTCCAAGGATTGTAGCCCACCAGGCTCTTCTGTCCATGGGATTTCCCAGGCAAGGATACTGAGGCGGCTTGCTGTTTTCTCCTCCAGGGGTTCTTTCCAACCCGGGGATCAACCCTTATCTCCTGAATCTCCTGTATTGGCAGGCGGATTCTTTACCACTGTGCCCCCCTGGAAAGCCTATGTATGCATATATCATCCATTTATACATAAAACCATGGCGTTTCAATTATTAACATTTCACATTACATTTTTTTTCTATGACTTTTTTCAGTCAAAAAATGTTTGCTATTTTTGCATATACTTTCCTGTATGAATTTTAGCTTCCCTTTGTCACCATCTGTAAAATAAAAATCAGGATTTGATAGAGACACATTGATAGCAGAAATTAATTTGAGGATAATTACTTGTAATATTGACTATCTCCATTCATGAACATGCTATATTTCTACATTTTATTTGGGTTTTATACTTATATCTGTATTTTCCCATTTAGTTTGAATATTTACTCTCTACTTTATAACTATGTACTATATATTTTTGTGACTACTGTGGGATATTTTAAATTACATTTTCTATTGATTTTGTTGGTGAGCAGGAAACTTTACAGATCTGTAGTTCTTCTTGAATTCAGCAACTTCCTCACACTTGGCTAAATGATTATCTTTTTCCTCTGGGTGGATGATCATCTCTTATTTACATCTGTATTTCTTTATTTTTCACACAGTTTATTTCTNTATAATAGAAGTAAAACAAGAAGGTCAAAAATGAAGAATAAGAAAAAGTAGAAGGTGAGAAGAATAAAAAGAAGAGTGTGAGCTGTCTCTTATACACATCTTCTTTTTCCTCTGGGTGGATGATCATCTCTTATTTACATCTGTATTTCTTTATTTTTCACACAGTTTATTTCTATTATATATTTTGCTGTAATAATATAGGGATTTTACTGATTTTTAAAGTGTTAAAGTATTTTAAAAAGTTATATAATTTGAAATTTTATATCATAATTTAATGAAATCATAGCTATACCTGTCACATATATTGTTACCTACTTTCATCTTTCTTCTTTTTCTATTTTTCTTTTTATTGAATTGATAAAACTGTTTGTATTAAGTGACCTGTTCACAATTGGTATTTTTACCCTTGAGAAAGACAATAATATAATTTTTTAGAAGGTGGAGATTAACTGGAATTAAGGAAAAAATCTAGATGAAGCAAGTTATTTTTTAATAAATAACTTAATACTTACTTTTAATGAAACACTGCCATTGTTTTCATAAAGTTATATTTTTCCTTACACTTTTAACATATACTGTGTGTAAACTATTCAATTAAGCCACATAATGGTGGGTCTGATAGATAGAGTGCCTGAAGAACTATGGATGGAGGTTCATGTCCTTGTACTGGGTGCAGTGATCAAGATGACCCCAAGAAAAAGAAATGCAAAAAGGCAAAATGGTTGTCTAAGGAGTCCTTACAAATAGCCAAGAAAAGAAGAGAAGCTAAAAGCAAAGAAGAAAAAAGAAAGATATACCCATTTGAAATGCAGAGTTCCAAAGAATAGCAAGGAGATATAAGAAAGCCTTCCTCAGTGATCAGTGCGCGAAGAAACAGAGGAAAACAATACAATAGGAAAGACTAGAGATCTCTTCAAGAAAGTTAGAGATACCAAAGGGAACATTTCATACAAAGATGGGCTCAATAAAGGACAGAAATAATATGGACTTAAGAGAAGTGAAGTGAAGTGAAGTTGCTCAGTCGTGTCCGACTCTTTGCAACCCCATGGACTGTAGCCTACTGGGCTCCTCTGTCCATGGGATTTTCCAGGCAAGAATACTGGAGTGGATTGCCATTTCCTTCTCCAGGACTAAACAGAAGCAGAAGATATAAAGAAGAGGTGGCAAGAATACACAGAACTATACAAAAAAGATCTTCATGACCCAAATAATCACGATGGTGTGATCACTCATCTAGAACCAGACATCCTGGAATCCTAAGTCAAGTGGGCCTCAGAAAGCATCACTACAAACAAAGCAAGTGGAGATGATGGAATTCCAGTGGAGCTTTTCAAATCCTGAAAGATGATGTTGTGAAAGTGCTGCACTCAATATGTCAGCAAGTTTGGAAAACCCAGCAGTGGCCATAGGACTGGAAAATATTTCATTTTTCAGTTTTCATTTTCATTTTTCACTCCAATCCCAAAGAAACAATGCTGAAAAATGTTCAAGCTACAGCACAATTGCACACATCTCACATGCTAGTAAAGTAATGCTCAAAATTCTCCAAGACAGGCTTCAACAGTACTTGAACCATGAACTTCCAGATGTTTAAGCTGGATTTTGAAAAGCCAGAGGAACCAGAGATCAAACTGACAATATCTGACAGATCATCGAAAAAGCAAGAGTTCCAGAAAACATCTACTTCTGCTTTATTGACAACCAAAGCCTTTGACTGTCACAAGAAACTGTGGAAAATTCTGAAAGAGATGGGAATACCAGACCACCTGACCTGCCTCCTGAGAAATCTCTATGCAGGTCAAGAAGCAACAGTTAAAATTGGACATGGAACAAAAATTAGTTCCAAATCAGGAAAGAAGTATTTCAAGGCTGTATATTGTCACCCTGTTTATTTAACTTATATGCAGAGTACATCATGAGAAATGCTGGACTGGATGAGCACACACTGGAATAAGATTGCTGGGAGAAATATCAATAACCTCAGATATGCAGATGACACCACCCTTATGGCTGAAAGCGAAGAAGAACTACAGAGGCTCTTTATGAAAGTGAAATAGGAGAGTGAAAAAGTTGGCTTAAAGCTCAACATTCAGAAAACTAACATCATGGCATCTGACCCCATCACTTCATGGCAAATAGATGGTGAAACAGTGGAAACAGTAACAGTCTTTATTTTTCTGGGCTCCAAAATCACTGCAGATGGTAGCTGCAGCCTTGAAATTAAAAGATGCTTGCTCCTTAAAAGACAAGTTCTGAGCAACCTAAACAGCACATTAAAAAGCAGAGACATTACTCTGCCAACAAAAGTCTGTGTAGTCAAGGCTATGGTTTTCCCAGTAGTTATGTTGTTAAGGGACCAGACCTGAGCCATGACAGGTTCAACAAGCTATACTAAGCCTAAGATTCAGATTCTTGTATAACCTGAGTCATGATTACACGAAACCACACCCTGGGAAAGTTCCCACTGGCACCAAACTGGATTACAACCTGAGTCGTGATTCCGAGGAACCACACCCTGGGAAAGTCCATGATGGTGCCAAACCTGAGCCAATCCAGATAGGGATGCGGGATTTGAAAATTGCAAGTGCACGTACAGCTCAGCCAATCATTACTTGCCAGCTGTACTAAAAACCGCCTGTATAAAAGCATCTGTGATTCAGAGCTCTGGGCTCTCGTCAAGACTCCACTGTGCTGGATGAGACGGAAGCCCTAGCTCGAGCTAGCAACAAAACCCCTTTATGCTTTTGCATTGCTGTGGACGTCTTATTCTCTCAGTTTTGGGGACTTGGACTTCGAGCATAACAATGTATGAATGTGAGAGTTGGACTATAAAGAAAGCTGAGTGCCGAAGAATTGATGCTTTTGAACTGAGGTGTTGGAGAAGACTCTTGAGAGTCCCTTGGATTGCAAGAAGATCCAAGAAAGCCATCCTAAAGGAAATCAGTCCTGAATATTCATTGGAAGGACTGATGCTGAACCTGAAACTCCAATAATTTGGCCACCTGTTGTGAAGAACTGACACATTGGAAAATACCCTGATGCTGAATAAAATTGAAGGCAGGAGAAGAAAGGGTCGATAGAGGATGGAATGGTTGGATGGCATCACCAACTCAACTGATGTGTTTGAACAAGCTCCGGGAGTTGGTGATGGACAGGGCATGCTGCAGTCCATGGGGTCACAAAGAGTCAGACAGGACTGAGTGAATGAATTGAACTCAGTGAATGAATGAAATGGTAGGTGGATACAACCAAAATGATATAGCCAGATAATACTTCCTTGTGGTCATATATAGAGTTTTTATGATGTACATAATAGAACAGGTGAATGACCTAATAAAACAGGAAATTTTGATAAGAATTTCTTTCTCTTTCCTTAATAACTGTAAGCTGATCTTACTTTTGGAGTACCATAACTTATATCTTGGAGGAGGACATGGAAATCCACTCCAATATTCTTGCCTGGAGAATATCAGGACAGTGGAGCCTGGTGGGCTACAGCCCATAGGGTCACAAAGAGTCAGACACGACAAAAGTGACTTAGCACTCACACACCTTAAATTCAAAATACTGTAGGTGTTTTTGCATTATCTCTTTGTGTTGGTTGCTAAGGAGAAATCACACAAGCCACATGCTTTTGTTCTTTTTTTCTCTTATAGATTAACTTTTTTTGGAAAAAAGAAAAATTATTTATTTTAGGATACACAGTATATAATTTCTGAAGTCATTAAATTCAAATATTCTTCTATGCTGACTGCTTTATTTTTTTAAATTCATTATTTGACAATTCATTGTATTTAAGTGACTGTTTTTTTTTTTCCTGGTTATTTCTAACAGTCTGTAATTTCCTGTATCAATTCTGGAATCACCGATTTTTTAAAATGATCCCTGAGCCCCGTTTAGAAATGGATCTGAGAATTGTTGTGCTCATTGTTATGTGTCATTTTTGTTTCTAGACTAATTAGAAGATGAATCTAAAAGATATATACATCTATTCGTTATCTATCACCTATCTGTCTTAAAACCACAAACCATGAGCTAATACTGATCTCTCCAATACCAATTTAACACCTCAAAGTTCTTTCAAACCATCCTCTCACCATGTTAATGACATTCTTATCAGGTAGTGCGTAACCTGGATCCCACTGATCTTAACATGTTTGTCACCTGTTTCCACCAGCCATACACAAAATGTATTTTCAGAATTGCTGACCCATACTATTGAGGAAAGAAATTATATCTACAGTTAAAAATGCAAAGTTTACATTGCTTCCCATCTTTAGATTGAATATATGGACTCAAAACAGTGAGTTCAAAAGATACTTCAGCTGGTACTGTTTTCTCTCCCTTTAGTAAGATCACGCTATCGATTTGTTTAGGTTCACATTTCTGTGATGCTGCAAGGGATTGGGGGCAGGAAGAGAAGGGGACGACAGAGGATGCAATGGCTGGATGGCATCACTGACTCGATGGACGCCAGCCTGAGTGAACTCCAGGAGTTGGTGATGGACAGGGAGGCCTGGCGTGCTGAGATTCATGGGGTCGCCATACATGACTGAGATACTGAACTGAAATGAACAGGATTTTTTAAGTATGTAGAATGTGCTACGTCTTGCAATAAAAACTACAAAATGTATGCTACTAAAAAAGAGCCACTTGACCCACCCACCAACCAGTCCACTTTCACATCACTCTTGACATTAACCAACTTCATTTTCCAGTTTATCCCTTGTATTTTTCACAATAGATGAATGGTAGATGGATTTTTAATTTTATTTTCACCTTTCATTTTTTACTCAAAAGTTATCATGGTAAGAAATCAGTATTGTACTTAAAAAAAACAGTGTAACCTGGAAATCTTTCTGCATCAGTCGATAGATATCTTCCTCGTTCTTTTAAATAACTGCCTAGGGCTCCATTGTACCATAGGATATTCTAGCAATATCCCAAGTATGGGCTTTTAGGTCATTTCTAATATTCGTCAAATATAAAAGATGCTTCATTGAATTATCTTGTGCAATTGTATTTTCTTATGATAGGGTTGAATCTTTAGAAAAAATCTGTGAAAGAAACTGGTGGATCAAAAGGTATTTTCAAACTCTCCTCCACAAAATTTGTACCATGTTATAGTCTCACCAGCAATGTATGACAGCCTCAGAAGCAGAAGATATTTTCAAGTGTTTTTTTACTTTAATTTTGTTTTTATTTTCTGCCAATTTTGGTGGGAAAACACTGAAGTCTCAGTGTAGTTTTAATTTTTATTCCTCTTATTACGAGTGAAGCTGAATATGTTTTCATATGTTTAATGATAGTGTTAATATATTTTCCTTAAAATTTTGAATTAATTTCATTTGCTTCTTTTTCTATAGGATTTTTGCAGTTTTCCTTTATATTAAAATGTGTATTATGCATAGTATCCTATTCCTATGATATCTGTCATAAACACTGTCTGTGAAGTACTTTTGCAAGTTAGTCTCTTGATCTGTGAATTTTTTCTCCTAAACAAAGATATTAGAGAAGGAAATGGCAACCCACTCCAGTGTTCTTGCCTGGAGAATCCCAGGGATTGGGGGAGCCTGGTGGGCTCCCGTCTATGGGGTCACACAGAGTCAGACACGACTGATGTGACTTAGTAGTAGTAGTAGTAAGCAAAGATATTTTCCATTATTTTAATTAAGTCAAATAGTTTGTTTCTTTGTTCATCTGGATTTTAGGTCATAATTAGAACTTTCCCTCATGCCAGATTATAGAAAAATAAACCTGTATTTTCTTTAGGACTTGTATGGTTTCATTTGTTACATTTATTTATTTATTTATTTTTTCTTTCATAATGGCCACTATGTTGCCCCCCCTTTTTTTAATTTTATTTTTACTTTATTTTACAATACTGTATTGGTTTTGCCATACATTGACATGAATCTACCACGGGTGTATACGAGCTCCCAATCCTGAACCCCCCTCCCAATACTGAACCCCCCTCCCACCTCCCACCCCATATCATCTCTCTGGATCATCCTCGTGCACCAGCCCCAAGCATCCTGTATCCTGTATTGAAGATAGACTGGCACTTCCTTTCTTACATAATAGTTTACATGTTTCAGTGCCATTCTCCCAAATCATCCCACCCTCTCCCTCTCATTTGTTACATTTAAACCTATGAACTATTTGGACCATATTCTTAGATGTGGTGTGGTACGAAATTTAATTTGTCTTCTTTTCCAAGTGGCTAGTCTGTTGCCTCAGTTTCCTGTATTAAACACTCATCTTTTCCCTTGTGATTTGAAATGGCTTCTTTATTGCTGGGTCCAGCCCTGGTGTATCCAGGGTGATTCGAAGGGAAGACGGATAGGTGAGGAAAAATTTATTTAATTAGAAATATAAGATTAGATTAGGAAAAAATAGTGTAGTAGGAAAAAGAGTGGAGAAAAGATGCTGATTAACTTGGTTTGCGTGGAAAACCAATAAAGTTCCAGACAAGGAACTTGCACCGTCTACACTGGGTCACAGGTGTCCACTTGAATAGCAGAGAGTGCCCCATCCTAGGCTTCCTCTCACAGGGGTCTCAGAAGCCCAGGCAAGTAAGTAGACTCAGTGAGCCTCCACGTTCCAAGGGATCAGCCTGAAAAGGAGAGGGAGGGAGCAAGAAAAAGAAACAATATGGGGAAGGCCAGGCTTGTACAAAAACCCCTTCAACTTTATTATTCTAAAGGTGTTTATATACAATAAATTTTACATAATGGAAGATACGGAGTCATGCAGGGGTAGCAGTCCTGACCCTTTCTGTCTATCTTTTTGTATACAAAAGGTCTCAGGTGAGTTACATCATCTTCTGGCCAAGATGCTTGCTAACACTTTTTGGCTCTCTTCCTTAATGAATGTTAATCTCGTATCCCCTGAAGTGTTTTTCTTTAATCTGCATCTCCTTAAAGCACTAAAGTTACATCTCTATAGAACAAAGGTGCAGTGGGTTATAACAAAGAAGTTACTTAACTCAAAGATCTAATGTTGCTACTTGTTTTTTCTATATACCAATTAAATCAACAAGTAAAAGATACGAACATTTGGCAGCAAGTATTGGCTCAACAATGAAATGCTTAATCAGTTTTATTCTAATGATCTTGACACCTCGAAGCCCCTGCATTCCTAGGATGTTTTAAGCTTCCTGTGCCTCTCATGGTTGGGAGACTGTAAACAATTCACAAACTGTAAAAAGTCTGGGGGAATGTGTTAGGCAAGCTAGAGAGTTATCAAAGGGGGTTTTAAGCCAAGACATTCTTTTGAAGGAGACTGAAGCCCTGAATTAACTTTTTCCCAGAGAGTGTCAGAAGAGTGGAAAAGTATAATACAATAAGGCACGCAGATTATTTTTGTGGGTACATGCTCAGGAAATGCTAGGGGGAAAACCTGAGGCCTGACTTGCATTGCCCTTCAGGCCTCTGCTGCATGACCTTGTCACGGGTGGGATTCCTCACGCTGGCTCCCGACACTTTATCATTAAACTTACGTATATATATAGAGAGAGAGCAAGCGTTTCATTATTTTATATATATATTTATATTTATTATTTATTTGGGTCACTCTATGGTCTATAATCAGTGAAGGTGATGGTGAAGAACCTAGGTTAAAATTTTAAGTCTCCTTTGTGTTAAAACCCTGGAGGCAGGCCATGCCTCATGGAAAATAGCTTTCCCCTTATCTGGTGACTCAGAGCCTCCTGATCCTCCTTGACAAGCCCCACTATAGTAGTGAGTATGAGTTTTTCTATTAATTCTTAACTGATGACTTANAAATTGCAAATAGAATTGCCCTATGACCCAGCAATCCCACTGCTGGGCATACACACCGAGGAAACCCGAATTGAAAGAGGAAATTGCTTTTTTTAAAAGTACACATTTTAGGATAGGGTAATAGTTTACAAAGAAGGATGTGCATTTATGTAGACCCAATAATTTTATATAATTGATTAGACAAAAGAGAGCTTAGAAATACTCTAGCACTAATTACTTGTTTACATGTGAGAAAAAGACAAATACCATTAGAGGTTATGTGACATTTTTAATACTGTAGTTAAAAGCAGCAAGAAGTGTCCTGACTTCTTGCCTGTGATCTTCCCACTCCAATATCTTCTTTGTCTTTGAAAGGATAAATGAAATTAAATATAAGAATCTGACATTTAGATTCATACCATGAAATCAGGTGTTTTAAAGACATGATTGATTCCTAAGGTGCAAAAGATCACTAATGCATGAACATTTAAATATCTAAATTGGATGTAATAATACATTTTATAGAAGATTTAAAATGGTCTGGGCTTTTAATGTTAATAGTTTTCAAACATATCCTAATAGGTAGGCTAATTAACACAGAATGAATACTTAGGGCCATCATTTAAATAATGTGAAAGTTAAATGTGCTTCTTATCTTTTTTCCCTTTTATTCTGAGACACTAAGTGTTGGTTTGCATCTGGTAAGCTCTACTATTCACATGTGGCTTTTGTTGTGCAGTTTGTAAATAAAGCAGGACTAGAAGTCAATTCATATTAAAAAATAAAATCCATGACCAATAGTCTCCTAAAAGACTGGTTAGATGGCAGATGGATAGAGTGATACTTGGCAAATTACCTACTCCATTGTCTCCTCATTCTCTGATTTATAAAAAGGGACTTATAACTATTCCTTTATTAAAAGATAATTTGTGTAAAGATTTAGTATTTACATTTGAAAGAGCCCATTCATGTTGTCAAGCACAACTTTTGTAGCTAATTATTTTTGAGATTTTTTTGAAGAAAATAAAAGAAAGCCCACACTCTTGAGTAGTCTGAGTGGAGTAGGATTAAAAAGTTATTAGTGCAGAATAATTACATCAGAATACGTTTTTTTGTATTCCATATAAAATTTTGAGCATCCTAGATGGTGACAGTGGAGTAATCCTTTAAATAAGTAAAACCTTGTTTGAAATAAACATAATCTGTTTAAGGAAAGGTGAAGTGTTTTCTCAAGGAAGTTAGGTGCGAGAAACTGAATAAGAGAACTGAAAGTCTGATTGAGAATACTTACTAGCTGTGAAAGGTTGGGGAATGCTACAGATGAACATGAACCAAATGTCATAAAAGGAGTGTGAAGTGAAAGTCACTCCATTGTGCTCAACTGTTTGTGACCCCCTGGACTGTAGGCCACCAGGCTCCTCTGTCCAGGGAATTCTCTAGGCCAGAATACTGGAGTGGGTAGCCAAACCCTTCTCCAGGGAATCTTCCCGACCCAGGGATCAAATCCAGGTTTCCTGCACAAGACTCAAAAAGAAGGCCACTGCCTTCTAGAGCCAATTCACTATCCACCGAAAATAAATAAAGATGATTATCCCACTGATCTTAGTACTAACTGCACATTGCAGATGTAGCATTTTTCCTGATAATTTGTGAGAGGCACATTTAGCTAGTGAGTAAACCTAGATAGCTGCCTGTCCAGTAAGTGAAATGCCACATAGCTTTTTTGTTCTATATGCATTATTTCATATGCTATAATGCTTAGGTTGTGATTTTGAAACACAGACAAATTTAAAAATACTTATTATTGTTTTATAAATGGACACTCAAAAGAAATCACGATCAGCTTTGATGCCGAGAGTAAACATAAGCCAAGATTTCCAAGAAACTTAGGGGGTAAGTCAAGGGCTAGAGAGCCTCACGGGGGCAGGCAGGACGCAGGATGTGGCAGTAAATGGAGAGGCACGCACCAGGTGCCCGCTGGACTTGGACTGGAGGGCCACCTTTTCGTACGTGGTCATGGTGTCGCACAGGTGGATGGCGATACACAAAGGCAGCAACATATCTTCAAATAATTCAGATAATTATTCTTCTTGGTGCCAAACTTAATCAGACAACCTGAGCTTTGCTTTTAAAGGGACAAAATATTTGTTAGCTATAGGATATTAACAAGAAAAACTATGCAACTGTAGCCAGAAGTGCCTCTGACAACTTGACTTTCAAATGTATTATGCTAATACTGCCAAGCAGATGTTACAGCTCTGTAACCGTTTTATGGGGTTGGCCAAAAAGTATGTTCGAGTTTTTCCTGTAAGATGTCATGGAAAACCATGAAGGGCCTTTTGGCCAATCCAATATATGAGCTGTTGGAGGAAAATTTGAGAATTTTTTTCTTTATGTGTGAGGATGCTTTTAAATCATTTAAACCCAAGATAGTCATGATGAGGAGAGAAAATCCATTCTAGTAACTCTTAAGTGATATTTCTATTGGCAATGGCTGTTTGGGGGTATCTATTTG
This sequence comes from Raphicerus campestris, assembly GCA_006410735.1. Taxonomy (NCBI): domain Eukaryota; kingdom Metazoa; phylum Chordata; class Mammalia; order Artiodactyla; family Bovidae; genus Raphicerus; species Raphicerus campestris. Next base: position 66,301 of record SJYW01037000.1, read on the forward strand.
AGAGATTTTCTCACTACTAAGTTAAACCAATGATGATTCTTTCTCATCCAACAATGAGTTGGATATGATTTGTAATTTTTGAAAACCTTCAGGGGCTGCGATATGAAGGTTTGAACATTTCATAAATAATTGCGCACATTTGGTAAAATCAATTCTTAGTTTAGAGTCTAAGATGGAAAGTATAGCTATGGGCACATCTAATGACCCTCCCACCATAGACAAGGATGAGTACTCTGTGAGAAGGATATAATAGGATAAAAGGATTCAGATTCTTGAATCCTTTGATTATGATCCATTTCATAGATAATAAGTCTTTAGCTGCTTCGCTGATTCTTCAGCAAAGTGTCAGGTTTTCTCAGGTAGCTGATGGTGTAAAACCATCTATGCCCTGTGACTTAACAAAAGCCAGTTAAATTTTTTCATATAACATTGATTTCATAGTAATGGAAATACCTTCTTTATGTGCTGTGCATTACTCAATTGGTTACTGCATGGTTAGATGTATGATAATTAGCAAAAGTGAAAAATTCAGGACAATTTTCAATTCGAATTTGCTGTATTGTCATCTTGAAATGCTATTGACAGTAAAATAGCAACCAAGGTGGAAAAGATATGAAACAAAATTACGATTTGTCAACAACCACAATAATAATTATATAGACAAGAGGTACTGATAGTTACTAAATTGAGAGAATTATAAGAAACAGAGTATCATTGNTCTAGCACTAATTACTTGTTTACATGTGAGAAAAAGACAAATACCATTAGAGGTTATGTGACATTTTTAATACTGTAGTTAAAAGCAGCAAGAAGTGTCCTGACTTCTTGCCTGTGATCTTCCCACTCCAATATCTTCTTTGTCTTTGAAAGGATAAATGAAATTAAATATAAGAATCTGACATTTAGATTCATACCATGAAATCAGGTGTTTTAAAGACATGATTGATTCCTAAGGTGCAAAAGATCACTAATGCATGAACATTTAAATATCTAAATTGGATGTAATAATACATTTTATAGAAGATTTAAAATGGTCTGGGCTTTTAATGTTAATAGTTTTCAAACATATCCTAATAGGTAGGCTAATTAACACAGAATGAATACTTAGGGCCATCATTTAAATAATGTGAAAGTTAAATGTGCTTCTTATCTTTTTTCCCTTTTATTCTGAGACACTAAGTGTTGGTTTGCATCTGGTAAGCTCTACTATTCACATGTGGCTTTTGTTGTGCAGTTTGTAAATAAAGCAGGACTAGAAGTCAATTCATATTAAAAAATAAAATCCATGACCAATAGTCTCCTAAAAGACTGGTTAGATGGCAGATGGATAGAGTGATACTTGGCAAATTACCTACTCCATTGTCTCCTCATTCTCTGATTTATAAAAAGGGACTTATAACTATTCCTTTATTAAAAGATAATTTGTGTAAAGATTTAGTATTTACATTTGAAAGAGCCCATTCATGTTGTCAAGCACAACTTTTGTAGCTAATTATTTTTGAGATTTTTTTGAAGAAAATAAAAGAAAGCCCACACTCTTGAGTAGTCTGAGTGGAGTAGGATTAAAAAGTTATTAGTGCAGAATAATTACATCAGAATACGTTTTTTTGTATTCCATATAAAATTTTGAGCATCCTAGATGGTGACAGTGGAGTAATCCTTTAAATAAGTAAAACCTTGTTTGAAATAAACATAATCTGTTTAAGGAAAGGTGAAGTGTTTTCTCAAGGAAGTTAGGTGCGAGAAACTGAATAAGAGAACTGAAAGTCTGATTGAGAATACTTACTAGCTGTGAAAGGTTGGGGAATGCTACAGATGAACATGAACCAAATGTCATAAAAGGAGTGTGAAGTGAAAGTCACTCCATTGTGCTCAACTGTTTGTGACCCCCTGGACTGTAGGCCACCAGGCTCCTCTGTCCAGGGAATTCTCTAGGCCAGAATACTGGAGTGGGTAGCCAAACCCTTCTCCAGGGAATCTTCCCGACCCAGGGATCAAATCCAGGTTTCCTGCACAAGACTCAAAAAGAAGGCCACTGCCTTCTAGAGCCAATTCACTATCCACCGAAAATAAATAAAGATGATTATCCCACTGATCTTAGTACTAACTGCACATTGCAGATGTAGCATTTTTCCTGATAATTTGTGAGAGGCACATTTAGCTAGTGAGTAAACCTAGATAGCTGCCTGTCCAGTAAGTGAAATGCCACATAGCTTTTTTGTTCTATATGCATTATTTCATATGCTATAATGCTTAGGTTGTGATTTTGAAACACAGACAAATTTAAAAATACTTATTATTGTTTTATAAATGGACACTCAAAAGAAATCACGATCAGCTTTGATGCCGAGAGTAAACATAAGCCAAGATTTCCAAGAAACTTAGGGGGTAAGTCAAGGGCTAGAGAGCCTCACGGGGGCAGGCAGGACGCAGGATGTGGCAGTAAATGGAGAGGCACGCACCAGGTGCCCGCTGGACTTGGACTGGAGGGCCACCTTTTCGTACGTGGTCATGGTGTCGCACAGGTGGATGGCGATACACAAAGGCAGCAACATATCTTCAAATAATTCAGATAATTATTCTTCTTGGTGCCAAACTTAATCAGACAACCTGAGCTTTGCTTTTAAAGGGACAAAATATTTGTTAGCTATAGGATATTAACAAGAAAAACTATGCAACTGTAGCCAGAAGTGCCTCTGACAACTTGACTTTCAAATGTATTATGCTAATACTGCCAAGCAGATGTTACAGCTCTGTAACCGTTTTATGGGGTTGGCCAAAAAGTATGTTCGAGTTTTTCCTGTAAGATGTCATGGAAAACCATGAAGGGCCTTTTGGCCAATCCAATATATGAGCTGTTGGAGGAAAATTTGAGAATTTTTTTCTTTATGTGTGAGGATGCTTTTAAATCATTTAAACCCAAGATAGTCATGATGAGGAGAGAAAATCCATTCTAGTAACTCTTAAGTGATATTTCTATTGGCAATGGCTGTTTGGGGGTATCTATTTGAGAGATTTTCTCACTACTAAGTTAAACCAATGATGATTCTTTCTCATCCAACAATGAGTTGGATATGATTTGTAATTTTTGAAAACCTTCAGGGGCTGCGATATGAAGGTTTGAACATTTCATAAATAATTGCGCACATTTGGTAAAATCAATTCTTAGTTTAGAGTCTAAGATGGAAAGTATAGCTATGGGCACATCTAATGACCCTCCCACCATAGACAAGGATGAGTACTCTGTGAGAAGGATATAATAGGATAAAAGGATTCAGATTCTTGAATCCTTTGATTATGATCCATTTCATAGATAATAAGTCTTTAGCTGCTTCGCTGATTCTTCAGCAAAGTGTCAGGTTTTCTCAGGTAGCTGATGGTGTAAAACCATCTATGCCCTGTGACTTAACAAAAGCCAGTTAAATTTTTTCATATAACATTGATTTCATAGTAATGGAAATACCTTCTTTATGTGCTGTGCATTACTCAATTGGTTACTGCATGGTTAGATGTATGATAATTAGCAAAAGTGAAAAATTCAGGACAATTTTCAATTCGAATTTGCTGTATTGTCATCTTGAAATGCTATTGACAGTAAAATAGCAACCAAGGTGGAAAAGATATGAAACAAAATTACGATTTGTCAACAACCACAATAATAATTATATAGACAAGAGGTACTGATAGTTACTAAATTGAGAGAATTATAAGAAACAGAGTATCATTGGTACTGTAAGACCTCACGGCCTTTTCTCAGGATCTGTCGCTCCAAAGACCACAGTGACTCGAATTCGATGCAATAGGCAAGAGGATTTATTACGCCGGCGCGCCGGGGTTCAGTCTCCTTGGGAGGAGTGAACCCTGAACACTGGTCGCGAAGGGTTTTTATACCGAAAAATCACAGGCAGGTGGGAGTGGGGTCAGGATGTTGGGAACAATGTGATAGGGGGCCATAGGCAGGTGCAGGTGGGGTGAGGACGTTTGATTGGTGGGATAGGTCTGCAGGTAATTAAGTCGAAATGGCTGGCTGACCACCCTGCGGCGGTTGGCCAGTCCTTAGAAGAACAATTACCCGGAAAAGTCTGACAGAAAATACATCGTTGAGAGGGGGTCTTTTTGCAAGGCCAGGAAACTAGGTTATAGGTCATCAGTTAAGAATTAATAGAAATCCTCACACACTACTATAATGGGGCTTGTCAAGGAGGATCAGGAGGCTCTGAGTCACCAGATAAGGGGAAAGCTATTTTCCATGAGGCATGGCCTGCCTCCGGGGTTTTAACACAAAGGAGACGTAAAATTTTAACCTAGGTTCTTCAGTACCTCCCATAAGATACTAATTAATTATAAGCACAATAATAGAATCTTTGCCATGTAGACACCTTGCAGATACCACTGTAGCCAGGTGATCATAACTAACTTTACCAATAATGGGATAACTTTGCCTCCTAATAAATGATTAATCAAAAGTACAACATTTCTTTTCTGGTGTTTCTCCCCAAAATGTGTAACTTGAATTTAAATTTGAGGATACCTCAGACAAAGTTCTACAAACAAAGAGCTTGCACTGTTCAAAAATGTCAAGGGCACAATAGAAAGACTAAAGAACTGTTCCAGATTAAAGAAGACTGATGAGGAATGACAATTAAATGCAACGTGTGGTCCTGGCTTGGATTTTAGACCCCAAATTTGTTTCCTTTGCCATAAAGAACATTAGTGGGACTTTAGAATTTGAATAAGGAATGTAAATTGGATAACAGTGCCAGTTTAATGTCAGTTTTCTGAATTAACTACGTGTGTGAATTTTGACTCTTAGGAAATATATGCTGAAGTATTTAGGGGTAAAAGAGTGTCATATGTACAACACTTACTGTTAAATGATTTAGATACTATAAAGGATGTATGGACCGAGAAATAAGGGGAATGACAATACAAATGCCCACATATCAGAAAGGAAGTGTTTAGGACAATGGTACTCAGCACTAGGGCACTGAGGAGGCATAGGGACAGCACACAGTTTGTGGGAGATTTCCTTGTGGATCCTGTCTGACCTTCTACTCAAAGTATGCTCCATGGACGAGAAATATGGATACTAGCTGGAAAATCATTAGACATGCAGAACTTTTGGTCCTACCGAAGATCTAATGTTCAAAAACTTGCATCTTAGTAAGGTCAGCAAGTGACTGGTATGTTATGAACTTCTAGAAGCAGTGCTCTGTAACCTTCCCACCAGGTATAATGTGGCTGGAGTCATAGGAATGAGATGGGAAAAACTGGAGTCTCACTATACTTAGAGATGCCTTCCTTGGAATATGTCTGGAATGTGAGTCATTGTTACTGTTATTCAAGTGTATGCTAAAACTCAAAGGACCTAAAAATCATTGTCATTATTTTTATGCTTTTTTAATCTTGAACTAGAATTTTCATCTGAAATTGTTGTAAAATCAGTGCAGAAATTTATGATCAGTATTATTTTAAATGAAATAGCATAGAGTGAGGTAGAAAATATGAAAATTCATTACACATGGTTAGTAAATCCTGTGTCACCCTGAAGACATGGAATGGCCCCCAAGTTTGGTTCAGATGTAGTGATTGATGATGCCACACATGCCAGGAAAGTATGAAAAAATATATTACCCATATAATAGGCTTTCTGGGGACAGTAGAGCAATTTTAAGTGGCAAAAAGAAATCATTTCAGAGAGTTATATAAGGGGAGTAGTGTGGGGTTTTCATGGTGTTAAGGAGTGGGGATGTGGAAAAAATTTCCATGAGCAAATTGGACCTTGAGTGGCTTGAAATCCCACATATCTCTTAGCTCCAAATGAGGGAACTTATTAATTTGCCCAGATTTGACGTAAGAGAAAAAGGGAGTATGTGGGGCACGGAGGCTGTCAGTAGCCAAATATCGAAAGCTGAGTCACACTTTTCATCACAGACAGCATCACACATATCATGACAATTTTTCTCAGTGGTATGTGTGCACATGTATATGCACTGGATTCTGAAAGACATACTCTTTTGATTTGTGGTTAGAAAAGTTTGAAAGTCAGGTTAAATTAAATTATTGTTTAACTTAAAGAACGCAGATTCATAGTGGTTTGCTTTTTTCTTTCCTGAATTCATGACCAGATTAAGTGCAGAAATGAATTTTAATGGTCTCACTCAGTTTCTTACCGTCTCCTTTTTCTTTTATTCCAGGGAATTTAAGGACTAGGAAATTTAAAATCCATATATTAACACCCTTAGTGCCTGCAAAGCCATTTGGTTCATGTGGACTGTATTGCTAAAGTTATTTCATTTAATTTAAACTTGACAATTAGACCCTGTGGTCCAGTCTCAACACAGAACAATCTGGTGGTATAAATACTTGAATCCCACATATATTAACCTTTCTCACAACATCTTTCTTGATACTTCCTTCTTATCTATTTTTTAACACAGTTTGGGACAGATTTTTTGAATTTTCAGAGTCCACAAAAACAGAAATTCAAAATAAACTTTTCTTTCTACCCAGCAGAAGTTCTTACTATTATCTGGCTTAACCAGATAGGTGTAAGTTTTCCATAATATATTTTATTATCAAGCAGAATTTAATTAAAAATATTTTATTTCAATGTGCTTACAATATATTTAGTACCTGTTTTGCCTCATATCTCCTCCTGCTGACCCCTCTCCCAATACTGACCTTGATTATAGCATTTCAGGACATTCCTGTATTAGTGTATATTGGCTTTTATCTAACATTCTAATTATTTCCTTTTTCTTGATTTTCAGAGATATAACTTTCTGATATAATGCTGCTAAATCACTTCAGTCGTGTCCAACTCTGTGTGACCCCATAGACGGCAGCCCACTAGGCTCCTCCATCCCTGGGATTCTCCAGGCAAGAACACTGGAGTGGATTGTCATTTCCTTCCCCAGTGCATGAAAGTGAAAGGGAAGTCGCTCAGCCATATTCGACTCAGCATGGACTGCAGCCTACCAGGCTCCTCCATCCATGGGATTTTCCAGACAAAAGTACTGGAATGGAGTGCCACTGCCTTCTCCGTCTGACATAATAAGTATTTAATTTGCTTATTCTTGAGCTAAGTGTACTTTTGCTACTAAGTTGCTTCAGTCATGTCTGACTCTGTTCGACCACACAGATGGCAGCCCACCAGGCTCCCCTGTCCCTGGGATTCTCCAGGCAAGAACACTGGAGTGGGTTGCCATTTCCTTCTCCAATGCATGAAAGAGAAAAGTGAAAGTGAAGTCCCTCAATTGTTTCCAACTCTTAGCGACCCCATGGACTGTAGCCCACCAGGATCCTCCATCCATTGATTTTCCAGGCAAGAGTACTGGAGTAGGGTGTCATTGTCTTCTCCAAAGTGTACTTTTAAATGTAGATAATTTGGCAGTAAGATGATGCCAATCACACAGACGTATACATACACACACACACATTTACACACACAGAGCCTGATAGACAAATGGAAAATGTTGATTAAAATGATATCACTTTTCAGTGTTACTTGGACTGTGATCTCACTGTATAATAAGCTTCCATTTTCAAAAAGTCTGCAATGTGAGGTGATTTGGACACTGCATTTTAGATTAGAACATAGCTGACTATACAGTTTTCTGACTTAAAAAGCACAGTTGCACAATTACCACTCTTTAAAAGAACAGCAGAAGTCACTAGAAATCCTGACATATGAGGGTCTCATGATGTTGTTCATCTAGAAGCAGTCTCCGCCTGTGAGTTGGAAGCTATGTGAAGAGAAACCAAGAGTAAAGACACATTTCTGCTTTGTGTTTTTCTCCCTAGGTACTGCTAGAGACTTTTATCAATAAATTTTGAGCATTTTTCTTTTTTTGGTTGTTCTACTGCCACTTCTACTTTCAAAAATTATTTTTAACTATTTTAGTCATCTTTTTGTTTCTTTTTATTTTAACTTACTCTCTTAAATTCTATAAAATTCAAAGACATAGATGGGCTTGTGGAAGAATGTTGCTAAGAAGAAATACTGGTGGGGCTTTTTTCTCCTCCTGAAAGTTTGCTCTGTTACCCCAGTTTTTAAAAATGCCTGAGGTTTGTCTGAACTTGCATTTGGAAAAGACTCAGAGGAAGTGCATAGTTTTGCTCCCAGTAGAGCAATAAAGATAACTAGCTGTGGCAGTCTAAATGCCGTACGGTCCATGACTTTAAATTAGAGTACAAACACCTTTGGAGAAAACCTTACTGACAAAAAGGGAGAGGTATCATCTATTACGATTGGGTTTTCCTTAATAAGAAGCTCTATCATATGGCTTTCCAAAGTACTCTGTGCCCCATATTCCAGAAGGGACATACTTCGTTAAAATACTTTGGCTCATTTTCAAGTCTCATTTTTGTTAACTTTTTTTTGCTATATCACCACACATTTAGGTTTGTTACTGTATAGTTGAGCTAAAAATTTGATTTCCAGAATGTTTGAGAAACACATGCTTATTAATAATATGGATTAATCATATAATAATGTATGTGAAACTAATTAGTCAACAGTTCCTGTTTGAGGTGATTTTCCATTTTAAATTGTAAGTTTCAAAGGTCAAGGGCAAGACAACAAATGATGAAAACTAAAGTTTAATTGGTAATTTAGTTATGATGTTACACATTACATAAAAATAAGAATCTATTAGTGTATTATCTGCACATAAAATATCTATCTATATTTCTACCTAAATCACCAATTAAAATAACCATTAAAGTATTTCATGGATGACTTCCTTCTTTTCTGACATAATTAAGATTAAATTTTTTATGACAATACTGAACCAAGTACCTGATACGCTGTCTTTCAGCACATCAGTTCAGTTCAGCTCAGTTCAGTCGCTCAGTCGTGTCTGACTCTTTGCGACCCCATGAATCGCAGCACGCCAGGCGTCCCTGTCCATCACCATTTCAGCACATATGTTAGGCCTAATCTGAAATCTGAGGGTCACAAATAAATTGTGAAATGCCTTACTAATCTCATGACAGCATAACTGTTTTCATTGGCAAATTTCTATATTTAGATCTATATATATGAATACATCTCTTTCTATTAATACTAGCCCACTTTGGCTCCTCATCCTTAATATTTTATTGCCTAACTATAATAAAAATATGTTTGCTAATCCATTCTAGCAATTCCAGTAAGCAACTTTTACCATTTAGCTCTTGTTTCAAAAACTCATTTAAAAATAATAATCATGATATTTACTAATCTCGATTATGTTGACTATATTTCCATTCACTGTCATCTTTCAAAGACCATCCAACTCAGCACCTAGATTACCTCAGTATATCTCTTCATTATAAAACAAAAATTTGGAAAAGATTAGACATCATGGGTGTCTCTCACATCACATGGCATCACCGGCTCTGTGGACATGATTTTGAGCAAGCTCTGGGAATCGGTGGTGGACAGGGATGCCTGGCATGCTGCAGCCCATGGAGATGCAGAGTCTAACATTTCAGAGACTGAACTGACTGACTGTGGGGTCTCTTTGTGATAGATGCTTTCAAAATACAAAATCAAAACTGGGTTTTGCACACCAAAAGCCATTGTTCATATCACTGAGATGAAAACAAAACAAAACAAATGGTGGATTTATGGAGAGGATTTCTTTGGAGATAGCCATTGAAACCTGTAGAGTAAGAGTGGAACTTGCTCAAACCTGGTACGGAGACTTTTCAACAAACTTCTGAGAAATTTTAATAACATGACCTACAGTATTTAATGGTGGGCTTCTGTCTGGCTTCTACTTGAAAAATACAAGTGTTAAAATGTTTTAGCCGGCATCTGATAGAGGAGTTGAACAAGAGGTGTATGCATTTTCAGAGTTCATTGGAGAAAAAGTATATGACTGTTTCCCAGAATGAGTGGTGGGCTACAAGGGGGTGATGGTTGGACTGGTAGTATTTTAATCTGAAGGGAGTCTCTGTAGAATTGACCAGCAAGAAACAAAATGAGGAGAGGAATAAAAGTGAGAGGAAAATGCTTTGTGGGCAGTGCAGTGGATATTCTCAGTGGGACCTCTAAAAACCATTAAAAAGTGCCCTAAAAGAGTTGGCTTCAAATACCAACAGTGCCCGGGGACTGTAAAGCCATAGAAAAATAGCACCAGTCAAGTAAGAATTTTCCTGTTCCCCCTTACTCTCCTCTCTACACTAGACCCAAGAGCCATCAGAATTCTCTTTTTGCAAGTGGGCAAATCAAGTAGGAAAATTAAAATGAACCACAATACCACCCTGCACTATTTGCTAGCCTCTTGCCTGTAGAATAGCATAACTATGAAAGGGAAGATTAAATTTCATAATATAATCATGTAGGTTTAATCATATAGGTCTTACAGTTAGAATTTTTGAATTGAGACATTATTTCCTGATTTAAAACAGTCATATTATTTTATTACCTAGGAGTATTCAGAAGAGCCAGTGGATTGAATTTTCATGTACATGCAAGGAAAAAATCTGAAAACTGAATTACTTTTTTCTACTTTTTATTACAGAAAATTTCAAACATATTGATCAGAGTGAACAATGGACTCACATGAGCCTAGCACCAATTAGAACAGGCATCAGTTTTTGCCAGGCCTGTTTCATCTATACCACCAGTTTTGGCTTTATTGAAGCAAATTTCAGATATTGTATCACGTACTGAGTTAATTTAAAAAGACAAAGAGGACAGAGTTACTTTAAGATTATGTTTTAAGAGTCTTTTAAGTCTAACTACTGTAGAGCAACAGACATATGAGTGATTCTGTGTGCCATGTCAGGGATGGTGCTGGCCTGGATTTTAAATCATGCTTAAAGACAGCTGGATTTATGAGATCTAAGAAAGTGGAATTGATTTAAAATGACTAGAAACTGTTGTCTCCTAACCCACTTTGGGTTTCTGGGGAGTAAATCATTCTCTGTCTTAGAATTTATTGTGAAGCATTTCATAATACCTGGGGATGTTTTAATACCTTTCAGTTCAGTTCAGTTCAGTTCACTTGCTCAGTAGTGTCTGACTCTTTGTGGCCCCATGGACTGCAACACGCCAGGCCTCCTGTCCATCACCAACTCCTAGAGTTTACTCAAACTTATGTCCATTGAGTTGGTGATGCCATACAACCATCTTATCCTCTACTGTCCCCTTCTTCTCCTGCCTTCAATCTTTCCCAGCATCAGGATCTTTTCAAATGAGTCAGTTCTTCACATCAGGTGGCCAAAGTATTGGAGTTTCAGCTTCAACATCAGTCCTTCCAATGAATATTTTGGACCAATTTCCTTTAGGATAGACTGGTTGGATCTCTTGCTGTCCAAGGGACTCTCAAGGGTCTTCTCCAACACCACACTTCAAAAGCATCAATTCTTTGAAGCTCAGCTTTCTTTATAGTCCAATTCTCCATACATGACTACTGGAAAAACCATAGCCTTGACTAGATGGACTTTTGTTGACAAAGTAATGTCACTGCTTTTTAATATGCTGTCTATGTAGGTCATAACTTTTCTCCCAGGGAGCAAGTGTCTTTTAATTTCATGGCTGCAGTCACCATCTGCAGTGATTTTGGAGCCCCCCAAAATAAAGTCTGTCACTGTTTCCATGGTTTCCCCATCTATTTGACGTTAAGTGAAGGGACCAGATGCCATAATCTTAGTTTTCTGAGTGTTGAGCTTTAATCAACTTTTTCACTCTCCTCTTTCACTTTCCTCAAATAGCTCTTTAGTTCTTCTTTGCTTTCTGCCATAAGGGTGGTGTCATCTGCATATCTGAGGTTATTGATATTTCTACAGGGAATCTTGATTCCAGCTTGTGCTTCCTCCAGCCCAGCGTTTCTCATGATGTACTCTGCATACAAGTTAAATAAGCAGGGTGACAATATACAGACTTGATGTACTCCTTTTCTATTTGGAAACCTGTGGTTCCATGTCCATTAATACCTTTATAAGGCAAAATAGTAAAATAATCCATGTAATTGAATTATCAATACTAGGGAAACACTCTGTGCACTCCTCCCTGACCCTGGTCCATTTCTCCTCCTCCCTGTGAAATCCATGATCCACACTTTTGTATTTATCATGGATTTTTTTCAAAAGAATTATTTCACAGGTATGTATTCTTAAAACATACATTATTTAGTTTTGCATCCCTGGTGGCTCAGAGATTAAAGCGTCTGCCTCCAATGCAGCAGACCCGGGTTTGTCCCCTGGGTTGGGAGGATCCCCTGGAGAAGGAAATGGCAATCCACTCCAGTATTCTTGCCTGGAGAATCCCATGGATGGAGAAGTCTAGTAGGTTACAGTCCACGGGTCACAAAGAGTCGGACACGACTGAGCGACTTCACTTAACCTAACTTAACCTAACCTATGTGAAAAGTATCATTGATGATAAAGATTTTAATTGTTCCTAGTTTTTTTGGACATCATGAGCATTGCTTCTATGAAAATTCTTTTATATGACTCCTTGGACATTTGGGATAGAATTTTTCTAGGGTATATGCCTAGGAATGGACTTGCTGGGCCATAAGACTCACATCATCAACTGGATGAATTTAGGTTTGTCTGTAATGTAGTTTCCCAATTTACATTCCTGCCAACTCTGTGTGATAGTTCTCAGTGCACCACACCCAAAAATAACCCCTAAAATAGGCAAAAACAAGTTCTGTCAATCTGATTCATGTGAAATTTTACTTAAGTATTGTTTTGATTTTCAGTTTCCTCAAAGTTTCCCATGAAGTTTACCGTGATTTCATATTTGTGTATGTTATATGTGCTTCTCACTTAAAATAAATGGCATTGATTTTCACCCAATTTTTAATTTGGTTAATTTCACACCCTAATTTGTAACAGTAAATGATACATTCTGGTACAATGCCCTTATCAGTATTGTATATTAAAAGACATATGTTAAATGTGCAGCTTTTAATTTAAAATTTTTCTCTTTTATTAATGAAGGCTTTAAGTATGTAATTTTTTATCATAAGCTATACTTTTTATATCTTATTTAATGTTATTACCTTAATTTTATGACATTTTCTCCTACATTTACTTTTATATTACATTAGCCTTAAAAGTTTTCACATTTTCAAATTTTCATTATCTAGATTTAATTTTTCTGTACAACCTATGGGCTTCCCTGGTAGCTCAGCTGGTAAAGAATCAGCCTACAATGTAGGAGATCCCCATTAGATTCCTGAGTCAGGAAGATCTGAAGGAGGGATAAGCTACCCACTCCAGTATTCTTGAGCTTCCCTGGTGGCTCAGCTGGTAAAGAATCTGCCTGCAATATGAGATACTTGGGTTCGATTCCTGGCATTGAGGAAATTCCCTGGAAAAAGGAACGGGTACCCACTCCAGTTTTGTCTAAAGTGGGATCCAAAATTATCTTTTGCTAAATATGCAATCATCCTTCAATAAATGGCCCATTCTTTTTCCAGCTGATCTTCAGAAGCAAATCAGATCAATACCAAGATTTGCAATACTAAGAATCTGCTTCTGGGATCTTAATATTTGATCATTGGCTATTTCACTATCCATATAAAAATACTATGGTTTAGCTATAATTCCAATTTTACAATAATTTTGGTAGGGCTACATACATCCTTTTATAGTATTAAAATATTTTCTTGAAATTTTAGATTTTATAATTATGTTATGTTGGTTTTTCATGGGAAAAGAAATTTGTATATACCTTAATGTTGGGAAAATGTCAGTTTCATAACATTGTGTCTTTTTCAGGGATATATTGAGTCGAACCACATGAAATTACTGATATGTGACCAAATCTGACCTAACAAAATAGCAGTATCATATCAGTGCAGTTCAGTTCAGTCGCTCAGTCGTGTCTGATTCTGCAACCCCATGAACTGCAGCATGCTAGGCCTCCCTGCCCATCATCAACTCCCAGAGTTCACTCAGACTCATGTCCATTGAGTTGGTGATGCCATTCAGCCATCTCATCCTCTGTCATCCCCTTCTCCTCCTGCCCCCAATCCCTCCCAGCATCACAGTTTTTCCCAATGAGTCAATTCTTCGCATGAGGTGGCCAAAGTATTGGAGTTTCAGCTTCAGCATCAGTCCTTCCCATGAACACCCAGGACTGATCTCCTTTAGGATGGACTGGTTGGATCTCCTTGCAGTCCAAGGGACTCTCAAGAGTCTTCTCCAATACCACAGTTCAAATGCATCAATTCTTCGGTGCTCAGCTTTCTTTATAGTCCAACTCTTGCATCCATACATGACTACTGGAAAAACCATAGCCTTGACTAGATAGACCTTTGTTGACAAAGAAATGTCTCTGCTTTTTAATATGCTGTCTAGGTTGATCATAACTTTCCTTCCAACGAGTAAAAGTCTTTTAATTTCATGGCTCCAATCACCATCTGCAGTGATTTTGGAGCCCCCAAAAATAAGGTCTAACACTGTTTCCCCATCTATTTCCCATAAAGTGATGGGACCAGATGCCGTGATCTTAGTTTTCTGAATGTTGACCTGTAAGCAAACTTTTTCACTCTCCTCTTTCACCTTCATCAAGAGGTGAAATTTTTAGTTCCTCTTCATTTTCTGCCATAAGGGTGGTGTCATCTACATATCTGAGGTTATTGATATTTCTCCCAGAAATCTTGATTCCAGCTTGTGCTTCTTCCAGCTTGTGCTTCTTCTTCTTTCTCTGCATTTAAGTTAAATAAGCAGGGTGACAATACACTGCCTTTATGTACTCCTTTTCCTATTTGGAACCAGTCTGTTCCATGTCCAGTTCTAATTTTTGCTTCCTGACCTGCATATAGGTTTCTCAAGCATATAGTTCAACTTAATAGCTTACCTCTCAATTTATTTGTATTTCTTAAATGTTTTTCATTAATATTCTATTATTAATATTTTCTCCATGAATTCACAAACATTTTTCTTAAATTTAACTCTAGGTGAAGATTTTCAGTTTTATCTTTTATTGTGAAATAAATTCATTTTTAAAATTATACTTTTGCTTTACTAATATAATTTACTTAAACTCATCTTTTATGTGTTAATTATATTTCCTTAACTAGACCCTTTAGTATCACATTTATATGAACAGTGATCAGCAATGTCTTTGTCTCATTCCTTGGGATTCCCTGATAGCTCAGTTGGTAAAGAATCTGCCTGCAGTGTGGGAGACCTTGGTTTAATTTCTGGGTCAAGAAGACCCACTAGGAAAGGGATAGGCTATCCACTCCAGTATTCTGGCCTGGAGAATTCCATGGACTATATAGTTCATGTGGTCACAAAGAGTCAGAAATGATTAAGTGACATTTACTTTGTCTCATTCAGTTCTTGATTTTGAAGGAAAGGTTTAAAATTTTTCATCATTAAAATATAATGTTTGGTTGAGGTTTTTGATCAATAACCTTAATAGGCTGAAGAGTTATCATTTGTAATCTTAGTTCACAACAAAGGCTTTACTTTATCATGAATGAAGGTTAAAAATTATCAACAGTTTTTTCTGCATTTATTGATAGGAATACGTGGATTTTGTCCTTTTAACTAAGAAAGATTATTGTACAGAATATTACTGATAGGCATTTATGGAGAAATACATATGCTTTTCCTACTATTTTTTACATTAAAAAAATTAGGTAACATGCTTATATAAAAGTGAGTAAACATGTACATATGGTACAGAATAATATTTATTAAATAAACACTTATTTGCTTTATCCACCACAAGAGATATAAAACTATCATTATCCCAAGGGCTATGAAGAAATAAATACTAGGCAAAGTTTTGTAAACAAAATAATAATGATGATAATTTACCTGCATTTGCTTCTGGAAAGCAAACAATTCTGACCTCTGGCCTGAAGGGAGACACTGTCTCTGTCTCCCCAACTTGTGTGCTCTACAACACTCTTAACAGTTTGGACATAACAACTTTTGAACAAAGGCCAAAACAAGATGTGCAGCAACATGAGATACTCATGGTGAATAAAATAGTGGGATTTGGAGTTGTCCCATTTAGGGATGGCTAGTAAAGAAATAGAGGAAAACAACAGCGTAGGAAAGACTAGAGATCTCTTCAACAAAATTAGAGATATCAAGGGAACATTTCATGCAAAGTAGGGCTTGATAAAGGACAGAAATGGTATGGACCTGACAGAACCAGAAGATAATAAGTAGAAGTGGCAAGAACACACAGAAGAACTGTGCAAAAAAAAAAAATCTTCACAACCCAGATAATCACAATGGTGTAATCACTAGAGCCAGACATCCGGGAATGTGAAGTCAAGTGGGCCTTAGGAAGCATCACTACGAACAAAGCTAGTGGAGGTGATGGAATTCCAGTTGAGCTATTTCAAAGCCTGAAAGATGATGCTGTGAAAGTGCTGCACTCAATATGCCAGCAAATTTGGAAAATTCAGCAGTGGCCACAGGACTGGAAAAGGTCAGTTTTCATTCCAATCCCAAAGAATACTCAAACTACCACACAATTGCACTCATCTTACACACTAGTAAAGTAATGCTCAAAATTCTCCAAGCCAGGCTTCAGCAATACATGAACCATGAACTCCCTGATGTTCAAGCTGGTTTTAGAAAAAGAAGAGGAACCAGAGATCAAATTGCCAACATCCGCTAGATCATGGAAAAAGCAAAAGAGTTTCAGGAAAACATCTATTTTTGCTTTATTGGCTATGCCAAAGCCTTTGACTGTGTGGATCACAATAAACTGTGGAAAATTCCGAAAGAGATGGGAATACCAGACCACCTGACCTGCCTCTTGAGAAACCTGTATGCAGGTCAGGAAGCAACAGTTAGAACTGGACATGGAACAACAGACTCGTTCCAAATAGGAAAAGGAGGACTTGACGTATATTGTCACCCTGCTTATTTAACTTATATACAGAGTACATCAGGAGAAATGCTGGGCTGGAAGAAGCACAAGCTGGAATCAAGATTGACTGGAGAAATATCGATAACCTCAGCTATGCAGATGACACCACTCTTATGGCAGAAAGTGAAGAGGAACTAAAAAGCCTCTTGATGAAAGTGAAAGAGGAGAGTGAAAAAGTTGGCTTAAAGGTCAACATTCAGAAAACAAAGATCATGGCATCTGGTCCCATCACTTCATGGNTGTCCCATTTAGGGATGGCTAGTAAAGAAATAGAGGAAAACAACAGCGTAGGAAAGACTAGAGATCTCTTCAACAAAATTAGAGATATCAAGGGAACATTTCATGCAAAGTAGGGCTTGATAAAGGACAGAAATGGTATGGACCTGACAGAACCAGAAGATAATAAGTAGAAGTGGCAAGAACACACAGAAGAACTGTGCAAAAAAAAAAAATCTTCACAACCCAGATAATCACAATGGTGTAATCACTAGAGCCAGACATCCGGGAATGTGAAGTCAAGTGGGCCTTAGGAAGCATCACTACGAACAAAGCTAGTGGAGGTGATGGAATTCCAGTTGAGCTATTTCAAAGCCTGAAAGATGATGCTGTGAAAGTGCTGCACTCAATATGCCAGCAAATTTGGAAAATTCAGCAGTGGCCACAGGACTGGAAAAGGTCAGTTTTCATTCCAATCCCAAAGAATACTCAAACTACCACACAATTGCACTCATCTTACACACTAGTAAAGTAATGCTCAAAATTCTCCAAGCCAGGCTTCAGCAATACATGAACCATGAACTCCCTGATGTTCAAGCTGGTTTTAGAAAAAGAAGAGGAACCAGAGATCAAATTGCCAACATCCGCTAGATCATGGAAAAAGCAAAAGAGTTTCAGGAAAACATCTATTTTTGCTTTATTGGCTATGCCAAAGCCTTTGACTGTGTGGATCACAATAAACTGTGGAAAATTCCGAAAGAGATGGGAATACCAGACCACCTGACCTGCCTCTTGAGAAACCTGTATGCAGGTCAGGAAGCAACAGTTAGAACTGGACATGGAACAACAGACTCGTTCCAAATAGGAAAAGGAGGACTTGACGTATATTGTCACCCTGCTTATTTAACTTATATACAGAGTACATCAGGAGAAATGCTGGGCTGGAAGAAGCACAAGCTGGAATCAAGATTGACTGGAGAAATATCGATAACCTCAGCTATGCAGATGACACCACTCTTATGGCAGAAAGTGAAGAGGAACTAAAAAGCCTCTTGATGAAAGTGAAAGAGGAGAGTGAAAAAGTTGGCTTAAAGGTCAACATTCAGAAAACAAAGATCATGGCATCTGGTCCCATCACTTCATGGCAAATAGATGGGTAAACAGTGGAAACAGTGTCAGACTATTTTTTTAGGCTCTGAAATCACTGCAGATGGTGATTGGAGCTATGAAATTAAAAGATGCTTACTCCTTGGAAGGAAAGTTATGACCAACCTAGATAGCATATTAAAAAGCAGAGACATTACTTTGTCAACAAAGGTCCATCTAGTCAAGGCTATGTTTTTTCCAGTGGTTATGTATGGATGTGAGAGTTGGACTGTGAAGAAAGCTGAGTGCCAAAGAATCAATGCATTTGAACTGTGGTGTTGGAGAAGACTCTTGAGAGTCCCTTGGACTGTAGAGAGATCCAACCAGTCCATTCTAAAGATCATTCCTGGGTGTTCTTTGGAAGGACTGATGCTTAAGCTGAAACTCCAATACTTCGGCCACACCCTGAGAAGAGTTGACTCATTGGGAAAGACTCTGATGCTGGGAGGGTTTGGGGGCAGGAGGAGAAGGGGATGACAGAGGATGAGATGGCTACATTGCATCATTGACTTGATGGACGTGACTTTGAGTGAACTCTGGTAGTTGGTGATTGACAGGGAGGCTTGGCGTGCTGCAATTCGTGGAGTCACTAAGAGTCGGACGCGACTGAGGGACTGAACTGAACTGAGATGACCTCTTTCTGCAAAGAAGGAATTTTCATATTTGGAGGCCAGAAAGGCAGATGGTAACAAAGACCACAAATGCTCGTAATATCCATTCTTTGTCTTTGTCCTCAGTTTACCACTAAACATCACTTCTCACACCGCTTGCAACTACATGATGTTCGGTGACTATTTCCCATCAATAGACCATGGGTGAAATTATGTGCTAACAATTACCAAAGTTATTAAGAGGGGATATACCTGAAACATGTTCTGCTCTTTTTTGTGTGTGTGACAGCAAAGAATCAAAGACCTCAGAAAATGACAAAAGTGCTCAATAAGTAGAGTCTAGTAGGCTCCTGACTGAACAGAGCAATGCCTCCTTTCTGACTTTAGTCAGACTATAAAATAAGGGATAATTTTATTTTGTTATGTTAAACCTCTGAGACAGTTGTTACAGCAACTCACCTTTCCTAATTCATACAGAGATCATAGTAATTTATAACAGCATTCTACTGGGTACTTATCATATGACAGGTACCATGTATTAGCAAATTTAATTCTCTCACAGCCTATGACAAATGTTTTATTAACCCGTCTGAGAAATTAACTTTCCTCTTCAAATCTGTCACGTGGCTCTTAAGGGCAGGTGTTAGTACTTCAAACTAGTTTTAAGTGGACCCACAATATGTGCTCTTAACCCATTTTCTATTATGCCCATAGTTAATTTCTTGTTGTACAAAACAAATAAACAAAAATCATATCCTTATTCTTGGGTAAATCCATCAACTCAAATTGAAAATCTCAAATTGTAGCTCATCAAAGTTTGGTCTGCAGAGTAAGAATTCATAATTACAACACAGCTGAAGGGAAATGTGAAGCATACTCATGAACTAACAGTTTTATTAATAATGCATATGGCATTGCTGCTTAACATTCATCACTGCTGTAAGTTTACAGAGAACTGAAGCTCTGATCATTTACATGGAAAATTACATCCATCATTTTAACTTCTAATGTCCTCTACACACATATATAAGGATGTTTATGTGTCTGTGATATTTTGCTTATACTATTAGAATATTTGAAATTATATTTACAAATTTTTGAAACAAACTTAAGTTTATACAAATCAAAAAGTTTCAAATGTTTTAAAAGATCTTAATGTGTTTTAAAAAGTATAGTGTTGATGTGATATCATATTACCTCCTAATTTCTTTATATTTTTTTCTACAAACAAGAATGCTCTTCTGCACAAATTCAGTATAATCATTCCTCTTTCTTTCTCTACTTCAAACACACACACACACACCTTATTCCTACATTTCTCTGTACCTATATGTTGAAAACTACAAGTTCATACATACCTTCAGTCTTAATTCAATACCAGTAATTTATTCTGCTTTGCTCCCTTTCCAAATTTGGCGATGCCTTCTCCTTCAGCGAGAAACCACCATTCACTGCCCCTCACAGCTGTACTTTCTGTTGTATCTACTTTCCTTCCATGGATGACTTGCTCATCCTGCTCAGGCTCCAGCATTTTCTCACGCTCACAAAGTGTCAGACATGACTAACTAACACACACACATTTACTGTTATAATCTCCATTTCTTTGCTGTTGTTGTTCAATCACTACGTCACGTCTGACTCTTCATGACTCCATGGACTGCAGCAGGCCAGGCTCCTCTGTCCTCCACTGTCTCCCGAACTGTGCTCAGATTCATGTCCTTTGAGTCAGTGATGCTAACCATCTTATCCTCTGCTGCCCCCTTCTCCTTTTGCCTTCAATCTTTCCCATCATCAGGGTCTTCTCCGGTGAGTCTGTTCTTTGCATCAGGTGGTCAAAGTATTGGGGCTTCAACTTCAGCAATAATCCTTCCAGGGAACATTTAGGGTTACTTTTCTTTAGGATTGACTGTTTGATCTTCTTGCAGTCCAAGGGACTCTCACGAGTCTTCTCCATTTCTTTAATTATCAATAAAATTACATGCTTTTTTGTTTATTACCCATTTTTCCTGTCAATTATTTTTTCATGCTGATACTACTTCTTATAGTACTTTCTTGATGATTCTTGAAAGTCTGTTTATAGTAAGCAAAGTAATATGCTATCATATTTATTGCAAATATGCTTACTAGTTTTTCTTGTTTGCTTTTATGATATATTTTAATGTATTATAATTGAAAACAGTTTTAATATTATTGACTAGCTTCTTTGGCATATTCAGAAAATTCTACCTCAATGGGAATTTAACTGTTTATCTAACACTCTCTTCTAAGGGCTGTTATGGTTTTAACTAACTATATCTGTCAAAGATTTGTTTTGTGTGGTTTCTGGTGAAGATTTGATTCATTTCTTTTCTTAATATAGCACAATTTCCCCTATATTATTAGTTAAACATGTTTCTTTATTTAAATATTATATTAGATATATTAATATCCATTTGGAGGCAATTTATTATATACTGTCCACTTTTCAAATCTTGTGCCAATNCTAACCATCTTATCCTCTGCTGCCCCCTTCTCCTTTTGCCTTCAATCTTTCCCATCATCAGGGTCTTCTCCGGTGAGTCTGTTCTTTGCATCAGGTGGTCAAAGTATTGGGGCTTCAACTTCAGCAATAATCCTTCCAGGGAACATTTAGGGTTACTTTTCTTTAGGATTGACTGTTTGATCTTCTTGCAGTCCAAGGGACTCTCACGAGTCTTCTCCATTTCTTTAATTATCAATAAAATTACATGCTTTTTTGTTTATTACCCATTTTTCCTGTCAATTATTTTTTCATGCTGATACTACTTCTTATAGTACTTTCTTGATGATTCTTGAAAGTCTGTTTATAGTAAGCAAAGTAATATGCTATCATATTTATTGCAAATATGCTTACTAGTTTTTCTTGTTTGCTTTTATGATATATTTTAATGTATTATAATTGAAAACAGTTTTAATATTATTGACTAGCTTCTTTGGCATATTCAGAAAATTCTACCTCAATGGGAATTTAACTGTTTATCTAACACTCTCTTCTAAGGGCTGTTATGGTTTTAACTAACTATATCTGTCAAAGATTTGTTTTGTGTGGTTTCTGGTGAAGATTTGATTCATTTCTTTTCTTAATATAGCACAATTTCCCCTATATTATTAGTTAAACATGTTTCTTTATTTAAATATTATATTAGATATATTAATATCCATTTGGAGGCAATTTATTATATACTGTCCACTTTTCAAATCTTGTGCCAATACTGCAGTGTTTAAATCATTGTATGTTTAAATAGCCAATAGAATGAGAAAATTCCTTTCACATCTCATTAAAAGAGTTCTGGAGTCAAGTCCAATGTGGAGGTGGCGGGGGGTGGAGGGAGGTATAGGAGGGAGGGTTTTCTCATGCCAACAAGCAACTCTCAGACACCAATAGTACATGCAAGAATTTAACTCAGTTCAAATCAATTCTGATGCTGTCTTCCTCAGAGAGCATCACATTCCACCAGTTAAGGGTTCAGTCTTATGAGACTGCCCCAACACCCATTTCAGATGCTAGTCACAAGTCCATGTTGCTACCTGCAGTTCTGACTGTCTGGCTATAAATCAGAAGTTTCCACAATCAATCCTTCCTTGGGTTCAACTAATTTTCTGTAATAGCTCACAGAACTCAGAACATCTTTTCACTAACTAGATTGTCAGTTTATTATATAAATAAAATGTAAGTTAGGAACAGCCAGAGGGGAGATGAACAGGACAAGGTGGGGGGAAGAGGAGGAGTTTCCATGCCCTCTCCAGCAGCTAACCCTCTCCCCCACACTCTGTGTTCACCAACTCAGAAGTTCTCCAAACCCCATCATTTTGGGTTTTTATAGAGGCTTCAATACATGTGCTCAGTCACTCAGTCATGTCCAACTCTTTACAACCTCCTGAACAGTAATCTGCCAGGCTCCTTTGTCCGTGGAATTTTCCAGGCAGGAATACTGGAGCGGGTTGCCATTTCCTTCCCCAGGGAAGCTTCTTGGCCCAAGGATCAAACTCCTCTTGTGTCTCCTGCATGGGCAAGTAGATTCTTTACCATTGTACCACCTGGGAAGCCCTTCAATACAGAGTCATGATCAATTAATTATTGGCCACTGGCATCTGATTCACCCTCCAGTCCCTTGGCTTCCTTGGAGGTCAGGGGATGGGACTGAAAGTTCTACCCCTTTAATTGCATGGTGGGTTCTTCTAGCAACCAGCCCCATCCTTAGATGGGGTCCAGAAAGGCACTTCATTAATATAACAAAAGACACATTTATCACTGTCAGCACTTAGGAAATTCCAAGGATTTGGGGAACTGTGAGCCAGGAACTGTGGATGAAGATAAGATACATATGAGAAATATATTTTGGTCATCTGAATGTATATAGTTCTTATAAGTCACAAAATTGCATCATCATATTCAATAATTCCTGAGCTATGATATTGTGAGTCTTCTTCCAAATAGTTTTAGAATCACCTGTCTTGTTTTTTTCCAAAGAGACTTTAAATTATGTTTAACATATTATAGTTTATTACTCATTCAAATCTATGATATGTATTTCCTTTTATTCAGTCTTTTTATTTTTTGAAAATATTTTTTATTTTTAATAATTTATTTTATATTTTAATAATAATATTTTTATTATTTCATCTTTCTTGTTATACCTACTTAGTTGTTTGTTTTCTAAAGTGATTTCATTTTCATTGTGAATGAATTCACATTTTTAAAATAATTTCACTGTCTTACTTGTATAGGAAAATAATTGATTTTGGGGCATTTATCTTATGCCAAGCTATTTTACTATAGTCCTTTTTACTGTAAATATTATATCATGCTTTTCTTGATATTTTAGGAATATAATGGTGTTGTCTGAAAATCTCCCATGTGTCTCCTCCCAAATAAAATACTATATTAAAATAAATATATATCAGTATATTATGAGAGCTAAACTTTCCTAACCACATTCTCCTCTGGGATGACAATATATTTTAGTGATGTCTTGTTGGATGATATACTGTTGGAAATTATAGCTACTACAAAACCCCAAAATCAATAAGAGGAAATATAAATGGCTATTTAAATATAATGTATTTTTGCTAACACAAATAATACTGTAAAGCAAAGAATGTTGCTCATCATCTGGTTCTACAAGGATTAAATTAGTAGCCTGCAGGTGCTGACCAGCAGTATACCCCAAAAGGAATTCAGAAGGAAAAACAGCATGAGGCACTCTGTGCTTTGGAAAAGGAGACCTGCTAGATAGTTAGATAAATCTAAAGAAGAATTTTAATGAGTCCAGATTCTTGAATCTTCTTATACTCATAAAAGCTCTAAAAGCATTAATTGAGATAGCTGTTCCTTGTAATTAGCAGTGACTTTTTCACAGAGAAGTATGCTTGACTATGGGCTTCCCAGGTGGCGCTAGTGGTAAAGAAGTGAAGTAAAGTGAAGTCGCTCAGTCGTGTCCGACTCTTTGCCATCCCATGGACTGTAGCCTACGGGGCTCCTCCATCCGTGGGATTCTCCACGCAAGAGTACTGGAGTGGGTTGCCATTTTCTTCTCCAGAGGATCTGCCTGACCTAGGGCTCGGACCTGGCTCTCCTGTAGGGTAGGCAGACACTTTACTGTTTGCTAATTTAGGAAACATAAGTGACCTGGGTTCAACCCCTGGGACAGGAAAATACCCTGGAGGAGGGCATGGCAACCCACTCCAGTATTCTTGCCTGGAGAATCCTATGGACATTGGAGACTGTCAGGCTATAGTCTATAGGGTCACAAAAAGTTGGATAGGACCACAGCAGCTTAACACATGCTCACATGCTTGACTGCATGCATTCCTTGGGCAAAATCATGTATATACTGGCTTCTCCCTCTGCTTCCTAGGAGCAATTCTCTCAGAGCAATTTCACTGAAAGTCTGCTTCCCAAGCTATAGTCTTCAGTAAGACCCTGAATAAAACTCAACTCACAGTTCTTATAGGGTGCATTTTTCTTTCAGTTGACAATGCACAGTCACAATATCACATAAATGTTTTAGCTTAATATGTATTTTTTTCTGATTTTATTTTTCCCTCTTTTTATATAGATCATTCTTGAATCTGATTTCTAATGGTAGTGAATTGCATTTCAAAGACAGTCTGTATTATATTGCTACACAATTATCATGAAATAGTAAATGCTTTCAGTTCAGTTCAGTCACTCATTCATGTCCAACTCTTTGCAACCCCATGAATCATAGCACGCCAGGCCTCCCTGTCCATCATCAACTCCCGGAGTTCACTCAGACTCACATCCATCAAGTCAGTGATGCCATCCAGCCATCTCATCCTCTGTTGTCCAATCCCTCCCAGCATCAAAGTCTTTTCCAATGAGTCAACTCTTTGCATGAGGTGGCCGAAGTACTGGAGTTTCAGCTTTAGCATCATTCCTTCCAAAGAAATCCCAGGGCTGATCTCCTTCCGAATGGACTGGTTGAATCTCCTTGCAGTCCAAGGCTCTCAAGACTCTTCTCCAACACCACATTTCAAAAGCATCAATTCTTCAATAAATGCTTTAGGAAACCCCAATCCTTAACTTCAGGAAAAGAACACACATATAGAAGAGGAATCTCTAAATTTCACCTTTAACAGAGAATTTTATAAAGACGTCTAATGTTCAAAACTGGAAAAAAAAAATCCAGACATTATTTTGAAGATCAGTCAATATAGGCTACAGCTGTATTTACCATTAAGTGAAGTTCACTAAGGATACAACCTTCTTTCTTGTAATTCTACTGATTTTAACTTTTTTGTCTCATTACCTGTACAAGGCCAAAAATAGTAGGTGGTGAAGAACCACCCAAGAACTACTGAAACTTTTCTAATTTGAAGAAAGCACATCTTAGAATAACTTTTCTTTTTAAATAATGTGCTATCATAAGGAACTGGTTTTGTTTACTCTTGTCTAAATATTCCAAGCCTCAGAACCTGGTAGGTCTTTGAATTCCATGATAACTATTAACTTACATTGGAAACTTAGTCTATGAATATCTGAGTATTTATGCCACCTCAGCATAGGAAATCCTAATGGATTCATTGGCATTTTCTTGAAGATAAATGTCTACATCTATCTATTCTGTTTTTACCCAGTAAACTGTTAATTAGTCCATATTTTACTTCCTCAGACATGTAGAGAAACTGACTAATTATCTTGGAACATTAGGCTGGGTAGAAAACCTGGTGAGAACTTCTGTGGGGAGAATAATTTTTCAACACATTTCCAAGGATGTGGGAAGGGCTTGGATTGTAATGTACCTGTTTAATAGCTACCTGGAGTAAGCTGATACACAGCACTCATTCTGCAGATATTATTCTCTTCACCTTCAGCAAGATGTTAAATGTTTTTAAATAGCTGTTCTGTACTGTTTTATTGGTGTTAACAGAACTCTTATGGTTGTTACTGACCATTTTTATAGTCCTTTGCTGCTTCATTTCCACAGCAGGCAAGTCTGGCTACCAAAAATGTCATTGATCATAGTTTTAAGCCTCATCCACAGATGATAAAATTGGTGATATCACTGAATGACAGATTCAAAAGTATCATAAAAACTCCTTCAAACAGATGGCAAATATACCACTGTTTACATATTTTAAATGGATGCTACAGATGGTAAGAAATTATTCCACCATGTTTAATAGGAAAATTCCACAGCATTTCTACAAAGGCACTTTTCTTTTTACTGCAAGGAAATATATTCAGTAATTTAGCTACCAACCACTCTTTTACCTTCCAAATTATATATTGGAAGCATATGGGAAAGATGGTTGGAAAGCCTGTATTCATTTCTTCTTTATGTAGCCTTAAATTTATTGAACAATAAAAATAAATAGGATTGAGAAAGGTGTATGGATGTGTTCATTATTAGTAAAAATTGATAATTCTTAAGCGCATTCTCAAATAATTTATTTGTTGAATTACAACTAGTTTCATGATTAAAAATTTTTGGCTATAAAGAAAACTAAATTGTCACCTGTTAACAGTTTTAAAATATTTTTTAATGTATGAATAATCCATTTGTATTGTATACTAATTATATGATTATTTTGTGAAATGGTGATATAATTTGTTATGGTATATTTGCTTTGAGCAACAGGAATAATTCAGCAAATTAAGTAAAGATTTGAAAACAAGAGTTTAAAATTTGTATTGGATTATAAATGTGATTATAGAGTAGCTGAGTGTCAGATTATTATTGCATTTTACATAAACAACCGTTCATTCCTTAAAATATTTCATTCTGTTCTCTCAATATTGTACATGTATTCCTTGGATTTTGGTGAGGAAATTAGTCCCTCTATAAGCAAACTTACTTCATATTACATATTCTGAAAAACAGAAAATTCATTCTAAATCAGGACTCTTTATAGAACTTTCATATCATTCTCACCTTTTTATTTGAACAATTACTATAAATAGCTTCTTCTCAAAATATATCTATTTTTAACTTTTAAAATGTAAATTTGATCTATTCAAACATATAGATGATCAGATTTTTCCCTTCATATAACTTTTTGAAATATTTCTCAGTGTGAGCATAAGGCTGCCCTTTGTGAAGGACTGGTATAAAGTTGATCCTTCTTTTATCCCATATAGAAAATAACATATTATATTTACGCATTAAGAGCTGAGGTAGTCTTCCTTGTATTCTAGCTTTTGTTTGTCTCTATTACTTCTTCTTCGTATTGGAGAAGGAAATGGCAATCCACTCCAATATTCTTCCCTGAAGAATCCCATGGAGGGAGGAGCCTGGTAGGCTACAGTCCATGGGGTCGCAGAGTTGGACATGACTGAGCAACTTCACTACATAGACCTTTATGAAAAACTTTATTAAAATTCAAAATCTAAAATTTTTTTTACACCAAGATAATATAGAAATTGAAGTGAATGAGAGGTGGACATAGAAACTGATATTTATAGCTCAAAAATTTAATACTACATGGTACAACTTCTATTTTGTGATAAGATGGTGATAATGTCCTTCCAGAATCAGGACACAGACATTGCTCCGTTGAACCAAAACCGAAGCCATTCAAGACAACATTGTTAGAACTTAAAGTTTTATCTCTAGTTTCTAAACAGTGGTTCCCAAATGTTATATACATTAGAATCACTTAGAAGACTTTTAAAAATAAAGATTATTGGGTACCAGACTCAGAGTTTTGGATCCAACAGTCTGCAGCTATAAAATTAACTTTTCTAAGAAGCTCCCAGTTGACTTTTATGCTGCTCGTCAAGAGATCATACTTTGAGCACTACCTTAGCCTGAAAACAAGGGAAAAACACTGAACTGAGATGTTTTAACATTACCTGTGTGATCTTAGAGAAGGTGTTTACTATCCCAGGTTTACTGTTTTATCTTTTTCAAATAAAAGTGCCAGTCCAGGTGATTGCTCACTTCCTGTGTTTTACTCCAAAATCTATGAATATAAATCAAGAGCCACAAAAGAGCATACAATGCCCTTAATTAGAGTGATTCAAAGGTCTTATAGAAGATAGAGGTTTGAAAACACTTTACAAAGGAGCTTTCTCCTTCATCTTGGCTTCCTCTGTCAACCTGATTAAACTTGAGTTGAAAATGTCTCTGCTTGAGCTACACAAGCAAACAAAGAGAAATAATGGGTATGTGGCTTTAAATTCGATTTTTTCTTTAGCAAACTATTAATCTGAAATTATTGCTGAGGAGATTGGGTATTTGGAGATTTCTTCACCTCAGGCTGCTCTCTGGACTCAATGTCATAAAGTTAGTTCCTTGCCTCTGTATATTGACTTAAAACCTGAGGGTTTTTAAAGCCTCATGCCAATCCACCTCTGTGATAGGTTGTTCAATAAATACTACTGCTGCTGCTGCTGCTAAATCGCTTCAGTCGTGTCCGACTCTGTGCGACCCCACAGACAGCAGCCCACCAGGCTCCACCGTCCCTGGGATTCTCCAAGCAAGCATACTGGAGTGGGTTGCCATTTCCTTCTCCAATGCATGAAAGTGAAAAGTGAAAGTGAAGTCAATCAGTCGTGTCCGACTCCTAGCAACCTCATGGACTGCAGCCTACCAGGCTCCCCCATCCATGGGATTTTCCAGGCAAGAGTGCTGGAGTGGGGTGCCATTGCCTTTTGTTAATTACANCTAGATGTGTATAAGAGACAGATGCATCAGGGGATCTATAGGAGCAGATTCATCACAGAAGCGATAGCAAAAACAACCCAAATCTTCATAATGGTTAAAATAGTTAATGACAATGTACACAATCAATAGAATATTATATATTAATAGTATTGGAAATGAATGACTACTGCTACATCAGATAAATAGAATGAATATCAAAAATATGTCCAACAGAAAGAAAATCCTCAGAAAAATATGCACCCTATTAATCCATTACTAAAAATTAGGTATTAGCAACAGTAATTTTTATTTATGCTCACATATTTATGCAGCAAATCTTTAGAAATCAAGAAAATTATTATAAAACTTAGGATGAAAAAAGTGAAAGTGTTAGTTGCTCAGTCATGTCCAACTCTTTGCGACCCCCTGAGCTGTCAGGCTCCTCTGTCCATGGAATTCTCCAGGCCAGAATATGAAGTGAGTAGCTAGTTTCTTTTCCAGGGCATCTTTCCAACTTACAGATCAAATCCAGGTCTTTCACATTGCAGGAAGAATCTTTACTGCCTGAGCCACCAGGGAAGTCCAAAATTTAAGATAGGAGTTATTTTGGGGGAGAAAAGAGATGCGATAGGGTGGAGGGAGAACACAGTGGCTTGGATTGGATGATGTGGTATCTAAGGAACACAAAAGTTCTGTCTCTTAATTAGCAGGATAGCAGCAGTGTTCTAGTATCTTTCTTTAAATACTACATATAGTATTCATGCAAGTTTTCTGTATATGTCACTATTATTCAGGTTGAAAATAAGGAATATCTGTGCAATCAATGTAGTATTTTTGAAAATAGATTCTTTATACTTGTTTGGTGTTGTAAAAACTATTTAATTGTATTAAATATAGACTCATATGTTAAATATAACATATAACCCTTAAATAAGGTATTTGTTTGGACTGAACTGTGTCCTCTCAAAACTCATATGTTGAAGCCTTAATCCTCCACATGACAGCATTTGGAGATAGGGTCCTTAAGGAGACAATTAAGGTTAAATGAGATAAAAAGGCTTGACCCTAATCTCACAAGACCGGTGTCCTTATAAGAAAAGGAAGAAAACTAGAGCGAGCTCTCTCTCACACACATTCTCAGAGAAAAGGCTATGTGAGGATATCTAGAAGGTGGCACTCTGCAAGTCTGAAAGAAAGGTCTTAACGAAAAACCAAGTCTGCTAGTGCCATAATCTTGAACTTTCAATCACCAGGCTGAGAAAATAGTTTCTTTTGTTTGAGCGACCAGTCTATAGTATGTTGTCATGACAACCCAAGCAGACCAATAAAACATTATATATATATAATCATTTTGAAGAGTAAAACTTGTTATCCAAATGATGTTATTAAAGTGATTGCTAATACTAGAAGCACTATTATTAAGAGTTGTCAATTTGCTGCATTTTTTTTCAGGGGCAAAAGGCCAATTACATGTTGAGCACTATCTCTGGTGCTATTAATGTTGACTAAATAGCTATGCTATCAGTAGCTTTAAGTTATCTACTAATACCTTTTGGGCTTCCCTGGTGGCTCAGATGGCAAAGCATCTGTCTGCGATGCAGGAGACCTGGGTTCGATCCCTGAGTTGGGAAGATCCCTTGGAGAAGGAAATAGCAGCCCACTCCAGTATTCTTGCCTGGAGAATTCCATGGCTGGAGGAGCCTGGTAGGCTACTTTCCATGGGGTCGCAAAGAGTCAGACATGACTGAGCGACTTCACTTCACTGAGCAAAAATCCCATTATATTTTGAGCACTATCTCTGGCGCTATTAATGTTGACTAAATAGCTATGCTATCCAATAGCATCATTAAATTATCTACTAATACCTTTAAGGAAGAATGAATTTGAGCTAGAACAAAGAAGAAGGGAAGAACCAAACACTTAGTGTGGGTTTAACTAGTCATGCCAAATAAACATTATCAAATGACTTCAGTCACTTTTAACTAATCACTTACATTTTTTCAGATTATACCCACCACATTTTCTCTCATTTTGTTACCCTAAACCTTCTTTTAAATTATACTTCTTCAAATTGACCCATCTAGATGGAATTTGTCATTTAAAATTTATTCTCCAGGACTTCTTCTTTTGGCCATAAGGATTAACTATGGAAACTGAACTAGTTTTTTCTCATAAACAACCAGAAATTTGAACAAAATAAATGAAAAATAAATCCTGCTTTCCAGCATTGAACGAAGGCAACATAAGACTATGAGCCTTCAGAATAGAGGATTGTAAATGATATAAGCCCTGCAGCTAACTTTTTGATAGGAGGGTTTTATCAAAGCACAGACAGGAAGGGGAATTCATGCAGAAAACTGGTTTTGAGAGACTGCAGAGACATAGATCAGGGTGTAGGTTAACTAAAGTAGAAAAACATTTACAAGAGGAAGATACACAGAAAAGTAACCATCAACCATCACATCTGCATAGGTGTTCCTTTAAATTGTTGCACAGTCCTGATGTGGGCATTTGAAGATAAGACTCCAGATAGTCAGGGAAGAAAAATGACCAGGGGGAAATAACAATTGTCAGTAATTTATGAATAGAACATTTCCTATAGCTTGCACAGGATTGGGAGGTATTAGAGATCTGACAAAACAGAGACCTTGTTAAACACCTGAGACATTTAGTGAAGAATCCTAAACTCTCTTTTCTTTCCTTTAAGAGGAGAATTAAGTTTTCTTGCTGGAAAAAAGGGGATGGCGGTTTAGTTGCTAAGTCACGTCCAACTCTTGTGATCCCATGGACTGTAGCCTGCCAGGCTTCTCTTTCCATGGGACTCTCCAGGCGAGAATACTGGAGTGAGTTGCCAGTTCCTTCTCCAGAGGAGAAGAGGAGAATTAAATTTTCTTGCTGGAAAAAAGGTACTTTAGAGTAAAGCTGCCATCATCATCATTGTCAAGATGATCTGGAAGTAAAGTAATAATTGAAAAATTAAGCTGCAAACCAAAATAAATTAATACCTGCCTGGAAAAATAAGCAAGCAAATGTTCAATATGCTTTGAAGAAGAATAATGAAAACACAACCCAAAACTGTGTCCAGTATCTTACAAAAAATTAGTATACATATAAGGAATCAGAAATCATGGTGCATAATTGAAAATCATGATGGTGGGTAAGGATGGTAGTTATGCCAGACATACCACATGCAGAGAAGGCAAATCTTTATCCAGAGTAAATGTCTATTCCAAAAAGAACAAAATACTTCCCATAGTGGAAGTGGTTCAGAGTAATCACTCTGACACCAAGAAGCCATACTGGGGACTCAGTGTCAATCTCTGTTTGGTCAATGGAGCATTCGTTAGTAGCAATAGATTGGTAAGCCTTGGTGAGTAGAAATCCATGTTATTATTTGCAGAGAACAACTTAGAAAATTAAAAAAACATATTGTTTTTAATAATAAACATGTAGATGGGTAATTAACAAGTCTATATTGTAAAAAGCAGGCTTCCTTTGTGGCTCAGTTGATAAAAATACTGCCTGCAATGCAGGAGACCTGAGTTCAGTACCTGGGTTGGGAAGAGCTCCTGGAGAAGGAAATGGCAACCCACCCCAATATTCTTCCCTGGAGAATTCCATGGACAGAGGAGTCAGGCAGGCTACAGTACGTGGGACTGCAAAGTGCTGGACATGACTGTGCAACTAACTTGCATATTGTAAAAAGTTACAGAAGTCAGATGTGAGGTTTTACGAGATTGAAAATACATAAATAATAAGGAGAGTTATCCTTAATTTATTAATATTTCTATCTTACAAAATATAACACTTCTGATAATATATATATATACATAAAGTTGTGTATGCACATAGCATGTAACTTACTCTTCACATTGCTTGATGTACCATAAGACCAGAGCTTCACATTATTTGTGAACTGTACTTCACACATCCCTTGTATATTTCACATTTTGTTGTGTTAACTTGGTAACTGAATTAGTGTGATGTGAAACAAGGGGACATTTTTATTCCTATTGGTTATGCAGTGACCACATTAAATAGAAGACATTTCCCACAGGGCACTCTTGTCAGGGGGTTAACATTTATTCATGAAGTAATAAATGATTGGGGTATCAGAAGGGCATTTTTGCAAGGCCTACTTCCAACCACTGCACTGAATGTCAAAGACCAGAGGCCTAATTACCTTTCAGCGGTAACTGCTTTGGTTATAGGATTGTGTTTTCAGCATAATTGACTTGAGCTTGACTTCTGAGGGAAGTTTACCTCGTTTTTGGTAAATAAACTTTCACTAACAATGTTCAAATTCCCAGCGAAACTGAGGTGTAATTATTAAGTTATACAAAATAGATATTTCTTTTCTATGAGTTAGATACTATATGAATTAGATGCAATTTCTAAGTGCTGAGAAAAAAAGGGCAAAACAAAATGGAACATTTCTATAAATAATTTGATCAAGGTGAATATTTCAGAAGACTTTCAAAATAAAATGACATATCTGGGCGTTAAATGATGAAAATGAATGATCTATTTACAGCATAAAGGATGGATGCATACATGATCTTTGAGGCTATTATTCATATAGATAACAATTTAATATTAGATGAAAACACATGAAATTGGTATTTTTTTTTACAGGGTTGAATATTAGCAATTTCATATCAGCTCAGTTCAGTTACTCCATCATGTCCGACTCTTTGTGACCCTATGGACTGCAGCATGACAGGCTTCCCTGTCCATCACCAACACCCAGAGCTTACTCAAACTCATGTCCATCAAGTCAATGATGCCATCCAACAATCTCATTCTCTGTTGGCCCTTTCTCCTCCCACTTTCAATCTTTCTGAGCATCAGGGCTTTTTCAATAAGTCAGTTCTTTGCATCAGGTAGCCAAAGTATTGGAGTTTCAGCTTCAGCATCAGTCCTCCCAGTGAATGTTCAGGACTGATTTATTTTAGGAAAGACTGGTTGGATCTAATCATTATATAATTTTATTTTTTTAATCACTGTGTAGTTAGACACACACATTGTGTATTTAGATTTCTTTTGCTTAAAGGAGTTATTTTTTCTGCAGTCACAAATATCATATTTAAAAAATCATATTTATTGTTTTAGAGAATCATGGTGCTGAAGCTTAAGTCATTGTAAAGGACAGACATTTTTTATTCTAGGCTGTGATGCCATTATTTTGATGGTTTCTCATACAACACAGGAGTTAGGGCATGTTTCAAAAAAGTTCTGGCTGGCCAAAACTGCTCAAGTTTCATTTTGGTCTTGCAGATATAAATGGGGGAAATCATGAAATAGCATGAAGATAATTATGCCAATGCAACATGCTGCTTTTCAAGGAGTTTTCAGTAAGACTCATTCTCAGAAAAGATGGTACAATAAAGGACAGAAACACTATGGACCTAACAGAAGCAGAAAATATTTAAAAAGAGGTGGCAAGAATACACAGAAGAACTGTACAAAAATATCTAAATGACTCAGATAACCGTGATGTGTGATCATTCACCTCGAGCCAAACATCCTGGAACGTGAAGGCAAGTAGAACTTAGGAAGCATCACTACGAACAAAGCTAGTGGAGGGGATAGAATTCCAGCTGAGCTATTTCAAATCCTAAAGATGATGCTGTGAAAGTGCTGCACTACATATGCCAGTAATTTGGAAAACTCAGCAGTGGCCACAGGACTGGAAAAGGTCAGTTTTCATTCCAATCTCAAAGAAAGACAATGCCAAAGAATCTTCAAGCTACAACACAATTGCACTCACATCACAGGCTAGCAAAGTAATGCTTAAAATTCTCCAAGCCAGGCTTCAACAGTATGTGAACCGAGCACTTACAGATGTTTAAGCTGGATTTAGAAAGGCAGAGGAACCAGAGATCAAATTGCCAACATCCGCTGGATCATGGAAAAAGCAAGAGAGTTCCAGAAAAACATCTATTTCTCCTTTGTTGACTATGCCAAAGCCTTTGACTGTGTGGATCACAACAAACTGTGGAAAATTCTGAAAGAGATGGGAATACCAGACCACCTGACCTGCCTCTTGAGAAATCTGTATGCAGGTCAGGAAGCAACAGTTGGAACTGGACATGGAACAACAGACTGGTTCCACATAGGAAAAGGAGTACGTCAAGGCTGCATATTGTCACCCTGCTTATTTAACTTACATGAAGATTACATCATGAGAAATGCTGGAGTGGATGAAGTACAAGCTGGAATCAAGATTTCCGGGAGAAATATCAATAACCTCAGACATGCAGATGACATCACCTTTATGGCAGAAAGCAAAGAAGAACTGAAGAGCCTCTTGATGATAGTTAAAGAGGAGAGTGAATAAGTTGGCTTAAAACTCAACAATCAGAAAATGAAGATCATGGCATCTGGTCCTATCACTTCATGGCAAATAGGTGGGAAATCAATGGAAACAGTGACAGGCTTTATTTCTGGGGGGCTCAAAAATCACTGCAGATTGTGACTGCAGCCATAAAATTAAATAAAAGACACTTGCTCCTTGGAAGGAAAGTTATGACAAACCTAGACAGCATATTAAAAAGCAAGGAGATTACTATTCCAACAAATATCTGTATAGCCTACACTCTCCTTTTTCCAGTAGTCACTATGGATGTGAGAGTTGGACCATAAAGAAGCCTGCGCAATGAAGAAATGATGCTTTTGAACTGTGGTGTTGGAGAAGT
Source organism: Raphicerus campestris (assembly GCA_006410735.1). Classification (NCBI taxonomy): domain Eukaryota; kingdom Metazoa; phylum Chordata; class Mammalia; order Artiodactyla; family Bovidae; genus Raphicerus; species Raphicerus campestris. The sequence continues at coordinate 101,957 of SJYW01037000.1, forward strand.
CTGTTCAAAGTCTCTTGGACTACCAGGAGATCAAAGCGGTCAATCTTAAAGGGACTCAACCCTGAATATTCATTAGAAGGACTGATGCTGAAGCTGAAGCTCCAGTACTTTGGCCACCTGATGCAAAGCACCAGCACATTAGAAAAGACCCTGATGCTGGGAAAGATTGAAGGCAGGAGGAGATGGGGATGACAGAGGATGACATGGTTTGATGGCATCACCGACTCAATGGATGTGAGTTTGAGCAAGCTCCAGGAGATGATGATGGACAGGGGCTCTTACTGTGCTGCAGTCCATGGGGTCACAGAGTCAAATACAACTGAGTGACAGAACAATAACAGGAGAGTCAAATCCCATACAAAGATTTAGGCCTTTTGCTCATGAACTCATTGCTATGCCTCTTATACTGCTTGAGGAAAAGCTGACACTCAAGTTGATTTTCAGCTTTGTTTTCTTTTACACCTTTGAAGCTTAACAGATACCTGGCAGGGGGAAAGGAAACAACAGAGAATATAGGGCTGAGTGAGAGACGATGCCCAGGACAGACACACAAACAAGCTTGTGTGACTTAGTTCAGGAGCGGCCCTACCAACAAAATACACCTTCAGTTTGCATTTTTTTTTTCACCTATGTGGAACTTTCAGGAAGGTTAGTGAGAGAGTGATCACCACTTTCACAAATACTTTTAAGAAAACTTTTTTTTTTCCAAATCAATATTTTACCCCGGCATCATTTTAAAAAATTTACATTTGTTTGTCCTTGATCCTCTCCTATGAAAGTATCCAGAGAAGAAAATTTTTTAACCACTTATTGAAATGTCTATTAATACCAATCTTTACCCTTGTGTGACAAGCCCTGCCAAAATGACAGACATTGGACACACTGATGCACCTGTGCTTTAGCCACTCATGATTGGAGGCTTATTTTGTCATTTGATCTTTATACCTAATGGGTACCAGCTGAACACGAAGTGACTGAAAATGACAGAAAACGTGGATCAATATCTTGTATCTCAATGGAAGGTTGCACAGCACCTCACCTGAGGAGACTTTGTGCTGGTGGGACTCTTGACACTGTGTTTGCCCTAGTCTGCTGTAACATGGGCTTATCTTTCTTCGATATGGTTTTCAAATTCCTGATTTATAGCTCTGACATTTGACAGAGCAAAGGAAAACATCAGAAGCAAAATTCAGTGACAGCTAACAACTTTCTCTTCCCTCAAAGATTTTGTAGCTAACCTGAGGAGAAGGAACATTTCAACTATTTGATGGTTAATTAGGACAGCTGAATGAACACAACACAATCAAATTAAATAAAATCTGGTGTATGTCATCTTATATTAGCAATGGTGGGGTGAAATCATCAGTTTACTGCAATTCACAAATAACTGCCTCAAGGACTGTGGGAGTGATTTGCCCCAAAGAAGATTTTCAATATATTCTCATCTCAAAATGTTTTATAACATACTACAGAAAAGTAATAAATTTAAATACAACATGTGGAGGCTGTCCTTAATAGCCCTTCTTCTCTAAACTTAGTTTAGACTGAATGACATTCAGTCTAGACTGTATTCTACCCATCAAAAGAAAATTGGATTAACAATTTATTGAGCATGGCCCTGACAATCAGAAACAGACCCAGTTTCCCCCTCAGTCAGTCTCTCCCACCAAGAAACTTCCATAAGCCTCTTATCCTTCTCCATCCGAAGGCAGATAGACTGAAAGTCACAGTCACAGAAAACTAGCTAACCTAATCACATGGATCACAGCCTTGTCTAACCCAGGGAAACTATGAGCCATATTGTGTAGGGCCACCTAAGATGAAGGGTCATGGTGGAGAGTTCTGAAAGAATGTGGTCCACTGGAGAAGGAAAAGGCGAACCTTCAGTATTCTTGCTTTGAGAACCCCATGAACAGTATGAAAAGGCAAAAAGATAGGACACTGAAAGATGAACTCCCCAGGTCGGTAGGTGCCCAATAATGCTACTGTTATCAGTGGAGAAATAACTCTAGAAAGAATGAAGGCTCAGAGCCAAAGCAAAAGCAACACCCAGTTGTGGATGTGACTGGTGGTGGAACAAGGTCCAATGCTGTAAAAAGCAATATTGCATAGGAACCTGGAATCTTTGGTGCTGAATCAAGGCAAATTTGAAGTGGCCAAACAGGAGATGGCAAGAGTGAATGTCGACATTTTAAAAATCAGTGAATTAAAATGGACTGGAATGGATGAATTTAATTCAGATGACCATTATATCTACTACTGTGGGGAAGAATCCCTTAGAAGAAATGGAGTAGCCACCATAGTCAACAACAGAGTTCAAAATGCAGTATTTGGATGCAATGTCAAAAATGACAGAATGATCCCTGTTTGTTTAAAGGGAAACAATTCAATATCACAGTAATCCAAGTCTATGCCCCAACCAGTAATGCTGAAGAAGCTGAAGATCAACAGTTCTATGAAGATCTACAAGCCTTTCTAAAACTAACACCTCCAAAAGATGTCCTTTACATTATAGGGGACTGGAATGGAAAAGTAGGAAGTCAAGAAACACCTGGAGTACCAGGCAAATTTGGCCTTGTAGTACAGAATGAAGCAGGTCAAAAGCTAACAGAGTTTTGCTAAAACAACACAGTAGTCATGGCAAACACCTTAGTCCAACAACACAGGAGAAAACTCTACACATGGACATCACCAGATGGTCAACACTGAAATCAGGTTGATTATATTCTTTGCAGCCAAAGATGAAGAAGCTCTACACAGTCAGCAAAAAAAAAAAAAAAAGACCAGGAGCTGACTGTGGCTCAGATCATGAACTCCTTATTGCCAAATTTAGATGTAAATTGAAGAAAGTAGAGAAAACCACTAGACCATTCAAGTATTATCTAAATAAAAACCCTTACAATTATACACTGCAAGTGAGAAATAGATTAAAGGGACTAGATCCAATAGAGTGCCTAATGAACTAAGGACAGAGGTTTGAGACATTGTACAGGAGACAGGGATCAAGACCATCCCCATGGAAAAGAAATGAAAAAAAGCAAAACGGTTGTCTGAGGAGGCCTTACAAATAGCTATGGAAAGAAGAGAAGCAAAAAGCAAAAGAGAAAAGGAAAGATATACCCATTTGAATGCAGAGTTCCAAAGAATAGCAAGGAGAGATAAGAAAGCCTTCTTCAGTGATCAATGCAAAAAAAATAGAGGAAAACAATAGAATGGGAAAGACTAGAGGTCTTTTCAAGAAAATTAGAGATACCAAGGGAACATTTCATGCAAAGACGGTCTCAATAAAGGACAGAAATGGTATGGATGTAAGAGAAGCAGAAGATATTAAGAAGAGGTGGCAGGAATACACAGAAGAATGGTACAAAAAAGATCTTCATGACCCATTATCACAATGATGTGATGATCACTCACCTAGAGCCAGACATCTTGGAATGTGAAGTCAAGTGGGCCTTAGGAAGCATCATTATGAACAAAGCTAGTGGAGATGATGGAATTCCAGTTGAGGTATTTCAAAGCCTAAAATATAATGCTGTGAAAGTGCTGCACTCAATATGCCAGCAAAATTGGAAACTCAGCAGTGGCCACAGGACTGGAAAAGGTCAGTTATCATTCCAATCCCAAAAGAAGACAATGCAAAAGAATGGTCAAACTGCCGCACAATTGTACTCATCTCACACACTAGTAAAGTAATGCTCAAAATTCTCCAATTGGGATTCAACAACACATGAACCGTGAACTTCCAGATGTCCAAGCTGGTTTTACAAAAGGCACTGGAACAAGAGATCAAATTGGCAACATCTGCTGGATCATTGAAAAACCAAGAGAGTTCCAGAAAAGCATTTATTTCTGCTTTCTTGACTATGCCAAAGCCTTTGACTGTGTGGATCACAATAAACTGTGGAAAATTCTTAAAAAAATGGCAATACCTGACCGCCTGACCTGCCTCTTGATATATCTGTATGCAGGTGAGGAAGCAACAGTTAGAACTGGACATGGAACAACAGACTGGTTCCAAATAGGAAAAGGAGTACATCACGGCTGTATATTGTTAGCCTGCTAATTTAACTGATGTGCAGAGTACATCATGAGAAATTCTCCACTGGATGAAGCACAAGCTGGATTAAGATTGCCGTGAGAAATATCAATAACCTCAGATATGCAGATGACACCACCCTTATGACAGAACATGAAGAGGAACTAAGGAACCTCTTAATGAAAGTGAAAGAGGAGAGTGAAAAAGTTGGGTTAAAGCTCAACATTCAAAAAAAGAAGATCATGGCATCTGGTCCCAAAACTTCATGGCAAATAGATGGAGAAACAGTGGAAACAGCGGTGGACTTAATATTTTGGGGCTCCAAAATCACTGCTCACGGTGACTGCAGTCATGAAATTAAAAGACACTTATTCCTTGGGAGAAAAGTTATGACCAACTTAGACAGTCTATTATAAAGCAGAGTTGTTACTTTGCCATTAAAGGTCCATCTAGTCAAGGCTACGGTTTTTCCAGTAGTCATTTATGGATGTGAGAGTTGGATTATAAGAAAAACTGAGCACCACGGAATTGATGCTTTTGAACTATGGTGTTGAAAAGGACTCTTGAGAGTCCCTTGGACTGAAAGGATATGCAACCAGTTCATCCTAAAGGAAATCAGTACTGAATATTCATTGGAAGTACTGATGTTGAAGCTGAAACTCCAATACTTTAGTCACCTGATGTGAAAAGCTCATTTGAAAAGAGCTTTCATTTGAAAAGACCCTGATTCTCGGGAAGATTGAAGGCGGAAGAAGGGGACCACAGAGTATGAGACGGTTGAATGGCCTCACTGACTCAAGGACGTGAGTTTGAGTAAACTCCAGGATTTGGAGATGGATAGGGAGGCCTAGTGTGCTGCAGTCCATGGGGTCACAAAGAGTCAGACAAAATTGAGAGACTGAACTGAACTGAACTGAATGCCATTTATACAGAAATTCTACCATGAAAACTATTTTGTGTTCAGTTTGCAATATAGGAGAGGTACTTTCAATCCCTGGGTCAGGAAAGATCCCCTGGAGAAGGGCATGGCAATCTACTCCAGTATTCTTGCCTGGAAAACCATATGGACAGAGTAGTCTGCCAGGATACAGTCCATGTTTTCTCAAAGAGTTGCACACAAATGAGCTACTAACAATACTTTCACTTTTCACTTGCTGACAGTAGAACACTTGAATTTTTCAGATAAGTTAATATGAAAACCTTGACACTCTTTAAAAAATTATTAATGCTTTTCTTGAAGAAAGAGATCACTATGGAGATGGCATTGATATCTAAATTCACATTTTAAATACAGATGACCAGCACTCATCATGTCATATGAGAAATCTCACAAATAATATTTGATATGATAATATGGGAAGTTAGTTTAAAAAGATGTTGTGCCACTACTACAAGAGATTGACACATCTCAAATTTTTCAATGATACTGTTATCTTACTAGTTTGTAGTTTATGGGTAGATGCATATAGGTTTCTTTGTCAATGGTTCAAAGACAGCAAATGTAATTAAAAATTTGTTTGTCTCTTTTCCTGGTTTACTCATTATTTAAATTTTCATTTCTTTATTATGTTAGTTTCCAACGTATGGTCAAGCATAAACGTTACCTTTTCAGCCGTTCATTCATTAGCACTGATCACTTGTGTATAGGGAAGTACTGGGAGGTTCTATATTTAAACATGTTTGTTAGTCTCTCTGACTGATCTGTTTTCAATCACTCAATTTATTATCATCAATATTTTAGTTTGATTTATATTGTGATTTTTTTAGTGTGCTTCCATTTTGTTCTGATCTATCTTTGCCCCTTTTTTTCAGATTCCCTATTGATGACAGTCATTATTTACTGAGACACTTTGTTAAATACTATTATACCCTAGATTTACCTTTAATAGTGTGGAGATGTAGATATATCATTGTCTCTGTTTCATGGATTAGGCACAGAGAGGTAACTTGTAATTCACATAGCTAGGAGTGATAAAATCAGAAATTTGGATGAAAGCCATTAGTCCTTGAAGAACTACACTGCTTTGTCTCCTAGAGCACACTGCTTTCCAGGGGTCTAGGCTTTATCAATTAACTGCTTAACTCAACAGAGTTATCTCCAAGAAGGATATCAGAGCTAGATAGGATCTGTTTTACCTGCCCTTTCCTCTAAATATATGTTATACATATGGGCAAGAGTACTGGAGTAGGTTGCCATTTCCTTCTCCAATATAAAATTTTGGAGGAATATATATTATATATATATGTATATCTACCTGCCCTTTCCTCTAAATATAGGATATATATATATATTATATATATATATATATATATATATATAATTTGGAGGGAATGTATATATTATATATATATATATTTCCCCTCATTTTCCCCCAAATTCTTTATTAACACAAAATTGTTCCTCATGACTTACAAACTAAACAGGTAATACATTTGCATACACAAGTGTGAAAGTGATAGTCCCTCAGTGCTCAAGATTTTTCAAGACAGACTTCAAAAATATGTCAACCAAAAACTTCCAGATGTTCAAGCTGGATTTAGAAAAGGCAGAGTAACCAGAGATTAAATTGCCAACATCTGTTGGATCATAGCAAAAGCAAGAGAACTCCAGAAAAAACATCTACTTCTGNTCTAGACTGTATTCTACCCATCAAAAGAAAATTGGATTAACAATTTATTGAGCATGGCCCTGACAATCAGAAACAGACCCAGTTTCCCCCTCAGTCAGTCTCTCCCACCAAGAAACTTCCATAAGCCTCTTATCCTTCTCCATCCGAAGGCAGATAGACTGAAAGTCACAGTCACAGAAAACTAGCTAACCTAATCACATGGATCACAGCCTTGTCTAACCCAGGGAAACTATGAGCCATATTGTGTAGGGCCACCTAAGATGAAGGGTCATGGTGGAGAGTTCTGAAAGAATGTGGTCCACTGGAGAAGGAAAAGGCGAACCTTCAGTATTCTTGCTTTGAGAACCCCATGAACAGTATGAAAAGGCAAAAAGATAGGACACTGAAAGATGAACTCCCCAGGTCGGTAGGTGCCCAATAATGCTACTGTTATCAGTGGAGAAATAACTCTAGAAAGAATGAAGGCTCAGAGCCAAAGCAAAAGCAACACCCAGTTGTGGATGTGACTGGTGGTGGAACAAGGTCCAATGCTGTAAAAAGCAATATTGCATAGGAACCTGGAATCTTTGGTGCTGAATCAAGGCAAATTTGAAGTGGCCAAACAGGAGATGGCAAGAGTGAATGTCGACATTTTAAAAATCAGTGAATTAAAATGGACTGGAATGGATGAATTTAATTCAGATGACCATTATATCTACTACTGTGGGGAAGAATCCCTTAGAAGAAATGGAGTAGCCACCATAGTCAACAACAGAGTTCAAAATGCAGTATTTGGATGCAATGTCAAAAATGACAGAATGATCCCTGTTTGTTTAAAGGGAAACAATTCAATATCACAGTAATCCAAGTCTATGCCCCAACCAGTAATGCTGAAGAAGCTGAAGATCAACAGTTCTATGAAGATCTACAAGCCTTTCTAAAACTAACACCTCCAAAAGATGTCCTTTACATTATAGGGGACTGGAATGGAAAAGTAGGAAGTCAAGAAACACCTGGAGTACCAGGCAAATTTGGCCTTGTAGTACAGAATGAAGCAGGTCAAAAGCTAACAGAGTTTTGCTAAAACAACACAGTAGTCATGGCAAACACCTTAGTCCAACAACACAGGAGAAAACTCTACACATGGACATCACCAGATGGTCAACACTGAAATCAGGTTGATTATATTCTTTGCAGCCAAAGATGAAGAAGCTCTACACAGTCAGCAAAAAAAAAAAAAAAAGACCAGGAGCTGACTGTGGCTCAGATCATGAACTCCTTATTGCCAAATTTAGATGTAAATTGAAGAAAGTAGAGAAAACCACTAGACCATTCAAGTATTATCTAAATAAAAACCCTTACAATTATACACTGCAAGTGAGAAATAGATTAAAGGGACTAGATCCAATAGAGTGCCTAATGAACTAAGGACAGAGGTTTGAGACATTGTACAGGAGACAGGGATCAAGACCATCCCCATGGAAAAGAAATGAAAAAAAGCAAAACGGTTGTCTGAGGAGGCCTTACAAATAGCTATGGAAAGAAGAGAAGCAAAAAGCAAAAGAGAAAAGGAAAGATATACCCATTTGAATGCAGAGTTCCAAAGAATAGCAAGGAGAGATAAGAAAGCCTTCTTCAGTGATCAATGCAAAAAAAATAGAGGAAAACAATAGAATGGGAAAGACTAGAGGTCTTTTCAAGAAAATTAGAGATACCAAGGGAACATTTCATGCAAAGACGGTCTCAATAAAGGACAGAAATGGTATGGATGTAAGAGAAGCAGAAGATATTAAGAAGAGGTGGCAGGAATACACAGAAGAATGGTACAAAAAAGATCTTCATGACCCATTATCACAATGATGTGATGATCACTCACCTAGAGCCAGACATCTTGGAATGTGAAGTCAAGTGGGCCTTAGGAAGCATCATTATGAACAAAGCTAGTGGAGATGATGGAATTCCAGTTGAGGTATTTCAAAGCCTAAAATATAATGCTGTGAAAGTGCTGCACTCAATATGCCAGCAAAATTGGAAACTCAGCAGTGGCCACAGGACTGGAAAAGGTCAGTTATCATTCCAATCCCAAAAGAAGACAATGCAAAAGAATGGTCAAACTGCCGCACAATTGTACTCATCTCACACACTAGTAAAGTAATGCTCAAAATTCTCCAATTGGGATTCAACAACACATGAACCGTGAACTTCCAGATGTCCAAGCTGGTTTTACAAAAGGCACTGGAACAAGAGATCAAATTGGCAACATCTGCTGGATCATTGAAAAACCAAGAGAGTTCCAGAAAAGCATTTATTTCTGCTTTCTTGACTATGCCAAAGCCTTTGACTGTGTGGATCACAATAAACTGTGGAAAATTCTTAAAAAAATGGCAATACCTGACCGCCTGACCTGCCTCTTGATATATCTGTATGCAGGTGAGGAAGCAACAGTTAGAACTGGACATGGAACAACAGACTGGTTCCAAATAGGAAAAGGAGTACATCACGGCTGTATATTGTTAGCCTGCTAATTTAACTGATGTGCAGAGTACATCATGAGAAATTCTCCACTGGATGAAGCACAAGCTGGATTAAGATTGCCGTGAGAAATATCAATAACCTCAGATATGCAGATGACACCACCCTTATGACAGAACATGAAGAGGAACTAAGGAACCTCTTAATGAAAGTGAAAGAGGAGAGTGAAAAAGTTGGGTTAAAGCTCAACATTCAAAAAAAGAAGATCATGGCATCTGGTCCCAAAACTTCATGGCAAATAGATGGAGAAACAGTGGAAACAGCGGTGGACTTAATATTTTGGGGCTCCAAAATCACTGCTCACGGTGACTGCAGTCATGAAATTAAAAGACACTTATTCCTTGGGAGAAAAGTTATGACCAACTTAGACAGTCTATTATAAAGCAGAGTTGTTACTTTGCCATTAAAGGTCCATCTAGTCAAGGCTACGGTTTTTCCAGTAGTCATTTATGGATGTGAGAGTTGGATTATAAGAAAAACTGAGCACCACGGAATTGATGCTTTTGAACTATGGTGTTGAAAAGGACTCTTGAGAGTCCCTTGGACTGAAAGGATATGCAACCAGTTCATCCTAAAGGAAATCAGTACTGAATATTCATTGGAAGTACTGATGTTGAAGCTGAAACTCCAATACTTTAGTCACCTGATGTGAAAAGCTCATTTGAAAAGAGCTTTCATTTGAAAAGACCCTGATTCTCGGGAAGATTGAAGGCGGAAGAAGGGGACCACAGAGTATGAGACGGTTGAATGGCCTCACTGACTCAAGGACGTGAGTTTGAGTAAACTCCAGGATTTGGAGATGGATAGGGAGGCCTAGTGTGCTGCAGTCCATGGGGTCACAAAGAGTCAGACAAAATTGAGAGACTGAACTGAACTGAACTGAATGCCATTTATACAGAAATTCTACCATGAAAACTATTTTGTGTTCAGTTTGCAATATAGGAGAGGTACTTTCAATCCCTGGGTCAGGAAAGATCCCCTGGAGAAGGGCATGGCAATCTACTCCAGTATTCTTGCCTGGAAAACCATATGGACAGAGTAGTCTGCCAGGATACAGTCCATGTTTTCTCAAAGAGTTGCACACAAATGAGCTACTAACAATACTTTCACTTTTCACTTGCTGACAGTAGAACACTTGAATTTTTCAGATAAGTTAATATGAAAACCTTGACACTCTTTAAAAAATTATTAATGCTTTTCTTGAAGAAAGAGATCACTATGGAGATGGCATTGATATCTAAATTCACATTTTAAATACAGATGACCAGCACTCATCATGTCATATGAGAAATCTCACAAATAATATTTGATATGATAATATGGGAAGTTAGTTTAAAAAGATGTTGTGCCACTACTACAAGAGATTGACACATCTCAAATTTTTCAATGATACTGTTATCTTACTAGTTTGTAGTTTATGGGTAGATGCATATAGGTTTCTTTGTCAATGGTTCAAAGACAGCAAATGTAATTAAAAATTTGTTTGTCTCTTTTCCTGGTTTACTCATTATTTAAATTTTCATTTCTTTATTATGTTAGTTTCCAACGTATGGTCAAGCATAAACGTTACCTTTTCAGCCGTTCATTCATTAGCACTGATCACTTGTGTATAGGGAAGTACTGGGAGGTTCTATATTTAAACATGTTTGTTAGTCTCTCTGACTGATCTGTTTTCAATCACTCAATTTATTATCATCAATATTTTAGTTTGATTTATATTGTGATTTTTTTAGTGTGCTTCCATTTTGTTCTGATCTATCTTTGCCCCTTTTTTTCAGATTCCCTATTGATGACAGTCATTATTTACTGAGACACTTTGTTAAATACTATTATACCCTAGATTTACCTTTAATAGTGTGGAGATGTAGATATATCATTGTCTCTGTTTCATGGATTAGGCACAGAGAGGTAACTTGTAATTCACATAGCTAGGAGTGATAAAATCAGAAATTTGGATGAAAGCCATTAGTCCTTGAAGAACTACACTGCTTTGTCTCCTAGAGCACACTGCTTTCCAGGGGTCTAGGCTTTATCAATTAACTGCTTAACTCAACAGAGTTATCTCCAAGAAGGATATCAGAGCTAGATAGGATCTGTTTTACCTGCCCTTTCCTCTAAATATATGTTATACATATGGGCAAGAGTACTGGAGTAGGTTGCCATTTCCTTCTCCAATATAAAATTTTGGAGGAATATATATTATATATATATGTATATCTACCTGCCCTTTCCTCTAAATATAGGATATATATATATATTATATATATATATATATATATATATAATTTGGAGGGAATGTATATATTATATATATATATATTTCCCCTCATTTTCCCCCAAATTCTTTATTAACACAAAATTGTTCCTCATGACTTACAAACTAAACAGGTAATACATTTGCATACACAAGTGTGAAAGTGATAGTCCCTCAGTGCTCAAGATTTTTCAAGACAGACTTCAAAAATATGTCAACCAAAAACTTCCAGATGTTCAAGCTGGATTTAGAAAAGGCAGAGTAACCAGAGATTAAATTGCCAACATCTGTTGGATCATAGCAAAAGCAAGAGAACTCCAGAAAAAACATCTACTTCTGTTTCACTAACTATGCTAAAGAATTTGCTTGCGTTGATCACAACAAACTGTGGAAAATTCTTCAAGAGTTGGGAATATCAGACCACCTGACCTGCCTCCTGAGAAATCTGTATGCAGTTGAAGAAGCAACAGTTAGAACTGGACATGGAACAAGGGACTGGTTCCAAACTAGGAAAGGAGTACATCAAGGCTGCATATTGTCACCTTGCTTATTTAAGTTATATGCAGAGTACATTATGCAAAATCCCAGGCTAGATGAAGAACAAACTGGAATTAAGTTGCCGGGATAAATATAAATAACCTCAGATATGCAGATGACACCACCCTTATGGCAGAAAGCAAAGAGGAACTAAAAAGTCTCATGATGAAGGTCCAAGAGGAGAGTGAAAAAGCTGGCTAGAAATTCAACATTCAAAAAACTTAGATAATGGCATCTGTTCCCATCACTTCATGGCAGATAGATGGGGAAACAATGGAAACAGTGACAGGTTTTATTTTGGGGAGCTCCCAAATCACTGCCAATGGTGACTACAGCCACGAATTAAAAGACGCTTCCTTCTTGGAAGAAAAACTATGACAAACCTAGATAGCATATTAAAAAGCAGAAACATTACCTTGCCGACCAAGGTGCATCTAGTCAAAACTATGGTTTTTCCAGTAGTAATGTGTAGATGTGAGATTTGGACCATGAAGATAGTGGAGCACTGAAAAACTGATGCTTTTGAACTGATGTTTTGGAGAAGAATCTTGAGAGTCTGTTCGACGGCGAGGAGATCAAATCACTCAATCCTAAAGGAAATCAACCATGAATATTCACTACAAGGATTGATGCTGAAACTAAAGCTCTAATACTCTGACTACCTGATGAAAAGAGCCAACTCACTGGAAAAGTCCCTGAGGCTGGGAAAGATGAAGGCAGGAGGAGAAGGGGACGACAGTGGATGTGATGGTTGGATGGAAAAAAGGGCTCAATGGACCTGAGTTTGAACAAGCTCCGGGAGATGATGAAGATCAGGAAGCCTGGTGTGCTGCAGTTCATGGGTTGCAGACTTGGACATGACTGAGCAACTAAACAACAAAATGTAATACGAAAGCAAAAAGCATGATAAATAAGGACTATGTAGTTTTCTGTTTCCGTTACTCTATCAACCTACTAAATATTAGTTTTGGTAGAAATAATTGTGCTTTCCTTTACTTATGCATTTGAACTTTTATATATATGCACACACATTTTCTGTCCATAAAAATACATATACAAGTACTTTTTCTACATTTGGTATTGGCTTATAAGAAATCCCCATAGAAGCATTAAAGTAAATAATCAAAGAAACTAACTCTCATTTAATAGAATCTGAACAAAGATCCTTTATAGTTAATTTTATTAATATCCAAAATGATATTTCTGTTATTGACTATGCCAAAGCCTTTGACTGTGTGGATCACAATAAACTGTGGAAAATTCTGAAAGAGATGGGAATACCAGACCACCTGACCTGCCTGTTTGAGAAACATGTAAGCAGATCAGGAAGCAACAGTTCGAACTGGACATGGAACAAAAGACTGGTTCCAAATAGGAAAAGGAGAAGGTCAAGGCTGTATATTGTCACCCTGCTCATTTAACTTATATGCAGAGTACATCATGAGAAATGCTGGACTGAAAGAAACACAAGCTGGAATCAAGATTGCCGGGAGAAATATCAATAATCTCAGATATGCAGATGACACCACCCTTGTGGCAGAAAGCAAAGAACTAAAGAGCCTCTTGATGAAAGTGAAAGAGGAGAGTGAAAAAGCTCAACATTCAGAAAACTAAGATCATGGCATCTGGTCCCATCACTTCATGGCAAATAGATGGGAAAACAGTGTCAGACTTTATTTTTGGGGGGCTCCAAAATCACTGCAGATGGTGAGTACAGCCATGAAGTTAAAAGACGCTTACTCCTTGGAAGGAAAGTTACGACCAACTTAGACAACATATTAACAAGCAGACACATTACTTTGTAAAAAAAGGTCTGTCTAGTCAAAGCTGTGGTTTTTCCAGTATTCATGTATGGACATGAGAGTTGGACCATAAAGAAAGCTGAGCGCAGAAGAATTGATGCTTTTGAATTGTGGTGTTGGAGAAGACACTTGAGAGTCCCTTGGACTGCAAGGAGATTCAACCAGTCCATCTTAAGGGAAATCAGTCCTGAATATTCATTGGCAGGACTGATGTTGAAGCTGAAACTCCAATACTTTAACCACCTGATGTGAAGAGCTGACTCATTTGAAAAGACTCTGATGTTCGGAAAGATTGAAGGCAGGAGGAGAAGCAGATGCCAGAGGATGAAATGACCAACTCAAAGGACCTCAGTTTGTGTAAACCCCAGGAGTTCATGATGGACAGGGAAGCCTGGTGTTCTGTGGTTCATGGTGTCACACAGAGTCGGACACTACTGAGCAACTGAACTGAACTGAAAATAATGATCACAATTAGCTATTAAGAAAAAAGAAGATAGGCCCACTAATATGGTTGTAAGAAACCAGAAGGAGGGAAAACCTACTGTGCAATTTGTTTAGCCTCAATTTTTAAACTGTTCTTATTAAGATGATTTTCTTCAAGAATCTATACTTTACCATAAGAGAAAAAAAGGGTAAAAATCATGCTCTCAGTTTCACATCTTTACTTCTCTTGGCTATTCCTTGTACAATACCTTTGTTGCTAGTTACCAAAACTTCTCAGTTCAGTTCAGTTCAGTCACTCAGTCATGTCTGACTCTTTGTAACTCCATGAATCACAGCACACCAGGCCTCCCTGTCCATCACCAACTCCCAGAGTTCACTCAGACTCACGTCCATCAAGTCCGTGATGCCATCCAGCCATTTCATCCTTGGTCGTCCCTTTCTCCTCCTGCCCCCAATCCCTCCCAGCATCAGAGTCTTTTCCAATGAGTCAACTCTTCACAGGAGATGGCCAAAGTACTGGAGTTTCAGCTTTAGCATCATTCCTTCCAAAGAAATCCCAGGGCTGATCTCCTTTAGAATGGACTGATTGGATCTCCTTGCAGTCCAAGGGACTCTCAAGAGTCTTCTCCAACACCACACTTCAAACGCATCAATTCTTCAGCACTCAGCCTTCTTCACAGTCCAACTCTTACATCCATACATGACTAATGAAAAAACCATAGCCTTGACTAGACGCATCTTAGTTGGCAAAGTAATGTCCCTGCTTTTGAATATGCTATCTATGCTGGTCATAACTTTTCCTCCAAGGAGTAAGTGTCTTTTAATTTCATGGCTGCACTCACCATCTGCAGTGATTTTGGAGCCCCAAAAATAAAGTCTGATACTGTTTCTCCATCTATTTCCCATGAAGTGATGGGACCGGATGCCATGATCTTTGTTTTCTGAATGTTGAGGTTTAAGCCAACTTTTTCACTCTCCTCTTTCACTTTCATCAAGAGGCTTTTTAGCACCTTTTCACTTTCTCCCATAAGGGTGGCGTCATCTGCATATCTGAGGCTATTGATATTTCTCCTGGCAATCTTGATTCCAGCTTGTGTTTCTTCCAGTCCAGCATTTCTCATGATGCACTCTGCATATAAGTTAGCAGGATGTTAAATCTCAGCATACTGCCTGTCATATACCATATTTGGCACAGCATTGTGGGGAAACTGCATTTTTATTTCTTTACTTTGCCAACAAAGGTCCATCTAGTCAAGGCTATGGTTTTTCCAGTGGCCATATATGGATGTGAAAATTGGACTGTGAAGAAAGCTGAGCGCAGAAGATGCTTTTGAACAAGCAGACACATTACTTTGTAAAAAAAGGTCTGTCTAGTCAAAGCCGTGGTTTTTCCAGTATTCATGTATGGACATGAGAGTTGGACCATAAAGAAAGCTGAGCGCAGAAGAATTGATGCTTTTGAATTGTGGTGTTGGAGAAGACTCTTGAGAGTCCTTTGGACTGCAAGGAGATCCAACCAGTCCANTCCCAGCATCAGAGTCTTTTCCAATGAGTCAACTCTTCACAGGAGATGGCCAAAGTACTGGAGTTTCAGCTTTAGCATCATTCCTTCCAAAGAAATCCCAGGGCTGATCTCCTTTAGAATGGACTGATTGGATCTCCTTGCAGTCCAAGGGACTCTCAAGAGTCTTCTCCAACACCACACTTCAAACGCATCAATTCTTCAGCACTCAGCCTTCTTCACAGTCCAACTCTTACATCCATACATGACTAATGAAAAAACCATAGCCTTGACTAGACGCATCTTAGTTGGCAAAGTAATGTCCCTGCTTTTGAATATGCTATCTATGCTGGTCATAACTTTTCCTCCAAGGAGTAAGTGTCTTTTAATTTCATGGCTGCACTCACCATCTGCAGTGATTTTGGAGCCCCAAAAATAAAGTCTGATACTGTTTCTCCATCTATTTCCCATGAAGTGATGGGACCGGATGCCATGATCTTTGTTTTCTGAATGTTGAGGTTTAAGCCAACTTTTTCACTCTCCTCTTTCACTTTCATCAAGAGGCTTTTTAGCACCTTTTCACTTTCTCCCATAAGGGTGGCGTCATCTGCATATCTGAGGCTATTGATATTTCTCCTGGCAATCTTGATTCCAGCTTGTGTTTCTTCCAGTCCAGCATTTCTCATGATGCACTCTGCATATAAGTTAGCAGGATGTTAAATCTCAGCATACTGCCTGTCATATACCATATTTGGCACAGCATTGTGGGGAAACTGCATTTTTATTTCTTTACTTTGCCAACAAAGGTCCATCTAGTCAAGGCTATGGTTTTTCCAGTGGCCATATATGGATGTGAAAATTGGACTGTGAAGAAAGCTGAGCGCAGAAGATGCTTTTGAACAAGCAGACACATTACTTTGTAAAAAAAGGTCTGTCTAGTCAAAGCCGTGGTTTTTCCAGTATTCATGTATGGACATGAGAGTTGGACCATAAAGAAAGCTGAGCGCAGAAGAATTGATGCTTTTGAATTGTGGTGTTGGAGAAGACTCTTGAGAGTCCTTTGGACTGCAAGGAGATCCAACCAGTCCATTCTAAGGAGATCAGTCCTGGGTGTTCTTCGGAAGGGCTGATGCTTAAGCTGAAACTCCAATACTTTGGCCACCTCATGTGAAGAGTTGACTCACTGGAAAAGACTCTGATGCTGGGAGGAATTGAGGGTAGGAGGAGAAGAGGACAACAGAGAATGAGATAGCTGGATGGCATCATCAACTCGGTGGATATCAGTTTGAGTGAACTCCGGGAGTTGGTGATGGTCAGGGAGGCCTGGTGTGCTGCAATTCATGGGGTCACAAAGAGTCGGACACAACTGAGCCACTGAACTGAACTGAACTGAACTGAAGCAAATACAGTAATAATTGTTCCATATCAACAAAAATACTCAATATCAACATCTTGCCACTGATAATGGAGAAGGCAATGGCACTCCACTCCAGTACTCTTGCCTGGAAAATCCCATGGATGGAGGAGCCATGATCAATTCTTTTTTGACATACATTTCTTTTCTTCTACATAGAGGAATAACTGACTCAACCAGTCTACAGAGATACAAAAACAAACATCTAGGAAAAATAAGGGCCATAATTAGTTCTTAAGAAACTAGATGGTAGAAGATTTTTAATTATGTGTTAACATAGTTTCTTGAAATGATCATTTTATATTCAAGAAAAAGTTTGGATCATTTTAGCAGTATTATACATTGAAATTGAGTTTTAAGTTCTGTTCTTCATGTATTTATTGTTAACATTTATAAAATAAATTATTGTTTTATGTTAAGAGATCATCTTTGATTTTAGTTCTTTTGCATTCCAGTTTCCCAACCTTACTTAGTCCTAAAATATCCTTGATCTATTGAAACCTTATTAAGACGATCTTGTCTGTTCAATACTGGTATCAGTCCACATCTTTTTTGTAGATGTGCACATTATTATTAAGTAAACTAGATACATAAAATTTTTCATGTAATCAAAAGGTTATTAATTTTCTGTATAAAACTCCTTTGAACTTTGGAAACTGATTTACACAATTTTTTTGTGTATCCTGACATATCATTAAATTTAAGGTATTATTTTATTGCAAAGTATTTTTCCATAATTTTCTAGGAAATTATCCATTGTAAATCCAGCAAATGTCTTATCTAAAAGTAAGTAATCACTCATTCATTTGTACATAATTATATCAATGAAGCCCCAAGGATGTAATTTTGCAAAGTTGGATGCCCTGATATTTACATTTAATTTGCTAAAGACAGCTAAAATTTTATTCTGAACTGTTTGACCACACTAAAATTGCTACACAAGAACATAGTAATAGTATTCTAAAAATTATTTTTGGTATTTTTGCAGTAAATGAAAGGAAAGCCATTTGCATCTCTTTGAGGCTTGTTTATGGACTCATTCTCTTTATTCATTCAACTATTTTTTTCTTTTTTTTCTATCTTATCACTCTTTATATTGTGATATATAATTATTGGCAATCAATTAAATAGATGTTTATTGTTTATTGTGAATCAACTATGCATTATGCATTAATCTAGGGACTAGATTTATAAAGATAAGCCTGCATTCAGGAATTATATAGTTGGGCAGCTATGGAAGTAAAAGATAATTATAATACAGTGTGATAAAAGCAATAATTACTATGAATGGAATGATGTGAGAGGACAAAAAAAGAAAGATTGAGTAATTATTTTGGCTAGAGCTGTTTCAAAAAGCTTTACAGAGATGATGCTGAATTGGTTCTTGGCATAAAAACAACAGATTGTTGCTCCTGTTTTTTGCTTGTTTGTTTTTTCTCAATGTTTCTATTGTTGTAAAATAAGCATAACATTAAATTTACAATTTTAACCATTTTTCAGTGTGCTGTGCAATGATATTAAATGCATCCAGAATGTGCAATGATCATTACCCCCAATCTCCATAACTCTACACTTATAAAACTGAAACTTTGTAGCCATTAACAATTCTTCATACTATTCTCCTCCTAGCTCCCAACAACCACCATTCTATTGTCTCTATGTATATTTATGACTATATTCAGTATCTCATATGAGTGGAATCATACAGTATTTGTCACTTTGTAACTGGATGTTCTGCTTAGCATAATGTCCTTAAATTTTATCCAGGTTGGGTGTGTGAGCATAGTTACTGAGTTGTGTCTTTTTGTGACCCCATGGACTGTAGCCCACCAGTCTCTTCTGTCCATGAGATTTTTCAGGCAAGAATACTGGAGTGGGTGCCATTCCCTCCTGCAGGAGATCTTCCCAACCCAGGGATTGAACATGTCCCCTGTGTCTTCTGCAGTGCAGGCAGATTAGTTACCCACTGAGCCATCAAGGAAGCAGCGCATGCCAAAATTTTCTTCCTTTTTAAGGCTGAACATAANAAAGGCAATGCCAAAGAATGCTCAAACTACCACACAATTGTACTCATCTCACGTGCTAGTAAAGTAATGCTCAAAATTCAGTGAACCGTGAACTCCCTGATGTTCCAGCTGGTTTTAGAAAAGGCAGAAGGACCAGAGATCAAATTGCCAACATCCGCTGGATCATGGAAAAATCAAGACAGTTCCAGAAAAACATCTATTTCTGCTTTATTGACTATGCCAAAGGCTTTGTCTGTGTGGATCACAATAAACTGTGGAAAATTCGGAAAGAGATGGGAATACCAGACCACCTAACCAGCCTCTTGAGAAATCTGTATGTAGGTCAGGAAGCAACAGTTAGAACTGGACATGGAACAACAGACTGGTTCCAAATAGGAAAAGGAGTACGT
>SJYW01037000.1:122033-133735 GCA_006410735.1 Raphicerus campestris
CACCTCATGCGAAGAGTTGACTCATTGGAAAAGACTCTGATGCTGGGAGGGATTGGGGGCAAGAGGAGAAGGGGACGATAGAGGATGAGATGGCTGGATGGCATCACGGACTCAATGGACGTGAGTGTGAGTGAAGTCCAGGAGATGATGATGAACAGCAAGGCCTGGCGTGCTGCGATTCATGGGGTCACAAAGAGTCGGACACGACTGAGCGACTGAACTGAACTGATATATATATAATATATATAATACAAATATATAATATTTATATTTATATATTTGTATATATATCATATTTTTAATTTATCCATTCATCTATCGACAGGTAGATTCTACATTTTAGCTATCATAAAATCATACTGTTGTGAACATGAGTATACCAAAATCTCCTTGAGATCTTGCTTTCAGTTCTACTGAGTATATACTCAAAAGCAGAAATGCTGGCTCGTATAGTAATTCTGTTTAATTTTTTGAAGAGCTGTCATAATGTTTTCTACAGCAGTTGTAACATTTTACATTCCCACCAAGATTACACAATTGTTTCAATTTTTTTCACATACTCACCAACATTTGTTGTTATCTGTTGTTGTTGTTGTTTTCTTTAACAGTAGCCATTCTAATTGGTATTAGAAGGCATTTCATTGTAGCTTTGATTTGAGTTTATCTTAGTTTTTTATTGGCTTTTGGGTGGCTAATTTTCCTTAGATCTTTATGTGTTTCAAAATGTGTTCCAAGTATGACATAATCAAAATTACATTGTTAATGCCAGAATGTTTATTTTTTATTTTTTTAAATATAAATTTATTTATTTTAATTGGAGGTTAATTACTTTACAATATTGTATTTGTTTTGCTATATATCAACATGAATTTCCCATATGTATACACGTGTTTAATGTAATTTCTTATGCTAGCAAACTCCTGTCCAATAGTTATGGTACTTTATGCAGAATGTACATTTTTAGAACTTCTTAGGTAATTTTTAGCAGAATAAACTTTGGCACAGTAACAAGTAAAAAATATTTCTTTTTGCATCAATGTTACTATCATATCCATGATCATATTGTCTATAACTATCATCTCCAAGTTGTGTTAACAAGAACATTTATTTAGCTTTCACTAATTTATTGTGCTGTGCTGTGCTGTGCTTATTCACACAGTCACGTCTGACTCTTTGTGACCCCATGGACTATAGCCCACCAGGCTCCTCTGTCCATGGAATTCCCCAGGTAAGAATACTGGAGTGGGTTGCCATGCCCTCCTCCAGGGGAATCTTCCCAACCCAGGGATCAAATCAAGTTCTCCTGCATTGCTGGTAGATTCCTTACTGACTTAGGCATGAAAGAAGCCAAAGAATACTGGAGTGGGTAGCCTATCCCTTCTCCAGGGGATCTTCTGGACCCAGGAATCAAGTCTGTGTCTCCTGCATTGCAGCCCGATTCTTTACCAGATGAGCTACCAAGGACCTCCAAAAACCTGGTTTTCTTAGAGACAAATTAAATTCAATGAACTAAAATCCTGGGATTGGTGGACACTTTATAGATTTAAGTGATTTAAGACACCATCTAATCTTCAGACCCTCTATGCAATACCCTACTGACTCACCTAGCCTGTGCAATGTTTTTGAATCTATAGGCTCCTTTTTCTGGAATACATTTGAACCGTCACTCACTGCAGGGTATTCATTCATGTTTCATGTTCAGCCCAAGTGCCTCCTCCATGAAAGCATCCATAAATGGCTTCAGCCATGCAAATCTGATGTTATCTTCTACTGTATTATCACCAGACCTACCTTTGCTCTTGTGGTTACACTACTTTGCAAATTTTCTTGACAAGTTTGCCCTAAGTTCTTTGAGGATAGAAATTATTCTAATTGTTATTATTATTATTTTATCTTAGGCAGTACCTTACATCTGAGATATAAACATTTGCTCTTTATTTAAATGGATTTTAATAAAACTTTAAAAAGTATGCTAACCAAGCAGTCCTAGATATATCGATACAGATAATTTTATTCACACAGAGGGATGAGAATTAAGAATTACGTAGATCTTTTCAAGATAAAAAACATTAGATTTGAATTTCTTGATTAAAAAATGTCTATAGAGATATAGAAAAAGTACATTTTTAGGAGTATATTTAACAAAAATGTGTATTTTTTTAGATTTTTTTGCAGTGATAAAGATGAAAAAATTTTAATGGGTATATAAGGATATGTTTAATTTTATCTCTTTTTCTTAACATGCATAATTTAAGTTTCCAAATCAAACAAGGATAGTTAAATGTTGGAAAATATCCTGTATATAAAGTATTAACACAGATGTTTTGCAGTGTACAGTGTACAATTTCAAGAAAAATTATTAATTTTTGAGATTTTTTTAATAGAAAAATTCTGTTTTAAAATACTGATGGACTTTGAGATGCCATTTGGGGATCATTTTCTAAACAATAAAATAGGAAAGAAAATAATCATGGGATAGTTTTCCTTGGGAAACTATATGGCTGATCTCACTGGTGTCTGTTCTCTTGAGAGATGAATCCAATCTTGGAGCTACTGAGTCTCACACAGATGACAAGAACTAACACCACGGATAACACAGAACTGCTTTACCACTAATTCCCTCTTGGTTTCTCAGATAAATAGTTGTGGGTAAAAATCAGTAGCTGTACCCCCAGGGTTTGTCATTCCTGAGCCAGTATTATCATTCACAGTATCAGCTGTGTGTTCTAAAGATCTGTGACAATCTCATGGCAGGCAAATAACTGCAGTAAGATAACAACTGAACAGGTGCTTCAGAATAATGACTCAAACCTTTTACAGAGAGCCTATGGAAAACAGAGGTCATGCCAGCCCAGAGATGCTGATAATGAGGAAGTGAAATGCCTATGATGGCAGTAAGCCAATTATCTGATTCATTATCTAGGTACAAAAATTCTGTGAGAATTCTCATTAAAAATCAGTGCATATTAGCCTTTTCCCCGAAATCCGCCTCCTGAGAAACATCTGAGGGTCTTTCTATTCGAAAATATAAATGAGAATCAAAAAGAAATTAAAAAAAAAAGTGTTTTTTGTTTGTTTGTTTGTTTTAAAGTAAAAGAAAGTTCTCATAGAGTTTCTATATAAAGTTTTAGGACTGCTTTGGTCCATCCCAGAAATACTGACACTCAGTATTTTCAATACTGACACTCAGGATGTGAATGTAGCTCTTAGGAGTGTGCTGACACACTCTTCTCTATCCTGTTCTCTTTCTCACCAGTATCATTTCTGAACCACCATCTACTACCTACGGCTTTGGGAAATGCTCCCCAGTTTCTTCTGAAGGCAAGTAAAACTCACAGATTTTATTTTAATAGAGTTATATATATGTGAGAAAGAAAATAAAATTACTCAAAATTTGTCGATAAAGGTGATGGTTTAAAATTATTTGTCAGATCAATTGGTAGTCTTCAAATATCAAATTGGTAGGCTAGCATTTCTAAAGTCACACTTCATTGATTGTTTTGTCTGGGAAGTGAAAGTCGTGCAGTCTTGTCTGACTCTCTGCGACACATGTCCAGGGACTATATAGTCCATGGCCAGAATTCTCCAGGCCAGAATACATTCTCCAAGATCTCTCTACAAGATCCTTTCTCCACAGCATCTTCCCAACCCAGGGATTGAACCCAGGTCTTCCGCATTACGGACGGATTCTTTACNCATTTCTAAAGTCACACTTCATTGATGTTTTGTCTGGGAAGTGAAAGTCACGCAGTCTTGTCTGACTCTCTGCGACACATGTCCAGGGACTATATAGTCCATGGCCAGAATTCTCCAGGCCAGAATACGTTCTCCAAGATCTTTCTACAAGATCCTTTCTCCACAGCATCTTCCCAACCCAGGGATTGAACCCAGGTCTTCCGCATTACGGACGGATTCTTTACCAGCTGACCAACCAGAGAAGCCCTTTGTCTGGGAAAGTTCCTGGAAATGTTGTGCTCTGGGGGTTAATCCTCTGTCAGAGAGCACTCCTAACCTTTTTTCATCGGGCAAAGTTGAATTGAGTGTTCTTTCTTCATAGCCAGCAAGTGAGTGGGGGTGACTGGTCAGTTTTGACCTATTGAACATTTTGATTGTTCTACTCTAGTGACATCAGTCATCTGGCCAAGACTGTGCAGCCATTCTCAGCACTCAGAGGCGTTGTCTTTTGACAGATGTCTTTCTGACAGACGGACAGACAGGAGCTGAAGGTAGCTTGAGAGCACTTGAGATCCTACTGTGTATTAGCATCAACGTAAAGACTGGAACCAGATGAAGGCAAATGTATTAACAGAAGACATTACCTGCTAGAGTGAGTGTGCCCTTATAGTCTAGCCTCTTCTGGTTTATATATTGCTTTGTTTCACACTTACTTTGAATGCTTTTCATTTTTTTATTCTGTGGCTAGAATTCTGGGAGTGGCCCCATCTTTGATGTCTGGGAAACTGAGCATGTGGATCTGTAGAAAGCCATCCACATAGGCATTCGGGAGAACCATGTAACTCAGTTTACAGAGTGAGTCTATTGGAGAATTTTTTAATACAATTTCTCTTATAAAAATTTATTTATTTATTTTTAATATAAATTTATTTTAAATTTATTTATCTATTTACTTACTTTATAATATTGTATTGGTTTTGCCATACATCAACATGAATCCGCCACAGGTATACACATGTTCCCCCTCCTGAACCCCCTGCCCTCCTCCCTCCCTGTACCATCCCTCTGGGTCATCTCAGTGTACCAGCCCCAAGCATCCAGTATCATGCATTGAACCTGGACAGGCTATTTGTTTCATATATGATATTATACATGTTTCAATGCCATTCTCCCAAATCATCCCACCCTTGCTCTCTCCCACAGAGTCTAAAAGACTGTTCTATACATCTGTGTTTCTTTTGTTGTCTCACATACAGGGCTATCGTTACCATCTTCTAAATTCCATATATATGCGTTAGTATACTGTATTGGTGTTTTTCTTTCTGGCTTACTTCGCTCTGTATTATAGGCTCCAGTTTCATCCACCTCATTAGAACTGATTCAAATATATTCTTTTTAATGGCTGAGTAATACTCCATTATGTATAGGTACCACGGCTTTCTTATCCATTCCTCTGCTGATGGACATCTAGGTTGGTTCCATGTCCTGGCTATTATAAACAGTGCTGCAATGAACATTGGGATACACGTGTCTCTTTCAATACTGGTTTCCTCCATGCGTATGCCCAGCAGTGGGATTACTGGGTCATAAGGCAGTTCTATTTCCAGTTTTTTAAGGAATCTCCACACTGTTCTCCTCAGTGGCTGTACTAGTTTGCATTCCCACCAACAGTGTAAGAGGGTTCCCTTTTCTCCACACCCTCTCCAGCATTTATTGCTTGTAAACTTTTGGATCACAGCCATTCTGACTGGCGTGAAATGGTACCTCAGTGTGGTTTTGATTTGCATTTCTCTGATAAAGAGTTGATATTGAGCATCTTTTCATGTGTTTGTTAGCCATCTATATGTCTTCTTTGGAGAAATGTCTATTTAGTTCTTTGGCTTATTTTTTGATTGGGTCGTTTATTTTTCTGGAATTGAGCTGCAGGAGTTACTTGTATATTTTTGAGATTAGTTGTTTGTCAGTTGCTTCATTTGCTATTATTTTCTCCCATTCTGAAGGCTGTCTTTTCACCTTGCTTATAGTTTCCTTTGTTATGCAGAAGCTTTTAAGTTTAATTAGGTCCCATTTGTTTATTTTTGGTTTTATTTCCAATATTATGGGAAGTAGGTCATAGAGGATCCTCCTGTGATTTATGTCAGAGAGTGTTTTGCCTATGTTCTCGTCTAGGAGTTTTTATTGGAGAATTTTTTACTCTGCTAAATTTCTTTAGAAACTAGAAGACCTACTGATTGATAACCAAACACACTATCTTTGAAATAAGGAGGATAACATGTCTCATCATCACGATAATTGTTCAGTTACAGAATTATAATAACTAAACAGAATCTGCTGGTTTTAGTTCTGTGTGAAGAATCCTGGACATTCAGATCACGGAGACACAGTGCAGAGGGTCTCTGCTCCCTCATCCATGCTAAGCCACCTGCACTCATAAGTTGCTACCTAGAAAGAACTTCATTATAAATTCAGGGCATCATGTAAATTTTCTGTCATGGTATCAGGTCTAAACAACAACAACAACAGTTGTATTCCCAGGCTGGAAATCACAGAGAGGACAGCAGTGTAAGCAGCCATCTCTCCACATCTTGTGGGGAGATGTACCTATGGGAGGGCACTGTGTGCACGCATCCTTAGTTGTGGCCAATGTTTTGTGACTCCTTGGAGTGTAGCCCCACCAGTCTTCTCTGTCCATGAGATTTTTCTGAACTTCAAGACAACTTTCTACATTTATGGTGTGAACACTGCTGGACTCCATTCAGATCTCCTCAAATGCACTTGACCACTTCAACTCCCCTTCTCCAGCTTCAGCACACTTTGGCCTCTAACAGCTAGTACCTGAGGCCCCTCTCCATCATACTGCCCTTCAAATATGAAAAAGCACAAAAAGAAAAGGTACCTGGGAGGTTATGTCTTACAACACTCTTCCTGTCTCCAATCAAGCTGCCCTTTTTCAATGATTACCAGCTGTGAGCATATGAAGGCCCACCTCCCTTGAGTTTGTGCAGGTGAAATCTGAGGAAGAACACACTCCAGGGTTCCCACGTGGGCCCAGGCTAAAGCTACTCTCCTCCAGACTTGCCTGGAATTGCATTTTGGCTTGCCTTCTTCTTTCTTAAGTAGTTTTCCCCACTTCTTTCCATGCTTCTGCAGGAGGACTTCACTAAATCACTTGTACAAGATAATTCTTTACCCATGTCAGGATCTGCTGCTAGACAACTTGACCTAAACATGGGGCAAGTGTAAACTCTGTGTTATACTGACAGGTTTGTTGGTCACTGGGATAACTTAACACAGTGTCAACAGTTCTCAGCTGTGAGACAGGAGCTGCCAAGCACTTGGAGACCTGAGGAACCCATAGGAGCTCAGGTCGTCATATCTACGGCTAGATAACAAATTCCCCAGAAGTGTAACAGTTTAAACAGTACACATTTGTAATCTCACAGTTCCTGTGTGCCAGCTATCCTGGCACTTAACTAGGCTGGGTTTTCTTCTCCAGGAGCCTGTACAGGCTGTAACCTACATATCAGCCATGGTTGTAGTCATCTCCAGGCTTAACTAGGCTGGGAGCCACATCCATGCTCCTTTAGTGGTTGTTGGTAGGATTCAGTCATTCATGGGTTACTGGGTTTATTTCCTCAGTAGCTGTTGGGCAATAGCCCCTCTGAGGTCTTTACCTCCTAAAGCCACTCCACATGGCAGCTTGCTTTGGCAAAGTAAAAATAAACTAGAAAGCAAGTGAAAGCAAGAACTAGAAAGATAAGTCACAGTCCCTTGTAACCTCATCTTGAAAGTGATATCTCTTCACTTTTGCCATTATTTTCTTCATTAGAAGCAAGTCACTATATACAGCCCATGCTCAGAGGAAGGAGACTGCAAAAGAGCCAGCATACAGGGAAGCTGGAAGTGGACTCTCCCTCTAGAGTTTGCATCCTTCTAGGCAACCTGACAATACTTAGATACCTGTTTCTAGGCTCTTTTTACAGATTCTTGCTTGTCACTCCTGTTTCCTTTCATTAAAGTTTTCATTTATACTTCAATGATTATATTCAAAAGTAAATTCTATCTAATTTATTATTCCAGATAAAGAAGTACAATACATATTTACATACAAATACCATTTAAATGTCTGCCTAAGGAAGAAATACTTCCAACAATTCCATTCTTGGAATAAGTTATAAAAAATAAAATGGTTAAAATTCTGTTTTGACAAATCATGTGGTTTAGAAACTCAAAAATCTCTGCTGCCACTTGGTTGGCATTTCTTTTGACACATTCTGAAATGATGCTCAGATAATTTGCTCCTTTGCTCAACCTGGCTTGACAACTGAAAGGTATTTTGTGCTGGTCTTCTATGAAAAGCCCTGTGTCCACTTCAGTGGCTCCAAAATGAATCAGTTCGACTCCCGGATATGAATGATTCATTGGATCTTATCTCCCTCATGCTGGCTGCCTTGGTGCTCAATTCCATAATATAATGATTTCTAAATATCAAGTCCAGATGTTCCCCTGGGATAAGCCAGGCAGTGAGAATACAGGTGTGTCAAAGAATGAAGTATGTTTAATTCTGAATTTTTAACTTGAAATAATTGCAGTTAGGGCTTATAGTCAGAACATGCTAAAACTTTTAATGCATTTATTTAGGCATCCCTTTTCTTTTCACCTGCATGATTATATACAAAAATAAAAATCTGTGGCTCAGTGATATACAGAAAATAAATGAGCTAATCAATAGAGTTGCCAACAAAGTTTTTATCTTGAAGTTGGCCTTATACCTGTCTAAAATTTCAGAAAAGATTGCAAAGCCCCTGCCTTTACTGGTTAATAAGAAAATCAAGTGGCATTAAATAAAAAGTAGCGATCTAATGCCAGATCAAGTAGTCTTTTATGCTCATTGACTCTAGATTGAGCTGTAACTACCAACAGGGAGGAGTGACCTTGTTTTAACATTAACTATGCATGAAGGTCATTTCTGAGGTTTCCAGAAATTCTTACTCTTATATGTGAATTGATTTTAAATTAACCACTATTGAGGTTAATCCTTAATTGTATGTGTATATATACATATTTCAAAAATATATATATAATTATAAATTATAATAAAAGTATATTGCAGCTAATAGCTTTATAAAAGCCTTACTTTGTACCAGAATGTTTAAAGATCCCAGGGCACCATCAGCCAGACATCCTCTCAGATAACTGAACAAAACAATAGAGATGTGCAATTCATATAAATACATACAGATGTAACCCTGGAAATCTATTATTTTTCTTGCAGGATACATTCTGTCTCGACAGTAATAAAATTTATACAATTGTTAAACAAACAGATGTAGCTTACATTGTGTCTAAAAGCCACCAAATCTGGATTCTGGAAGAATTAGCCCTTGTGTCAAAACTGTAAGCCCTGCACTAGCTTCACAGACATTTATACTGCTGTGAAGGGATAAACAGAAGGTGAAGTTAGATCTCAATCTACATTTTAAACTTTCCCAAATGAAAGGAAACATTTGCAGAGCAAGAAGCATGTAATGCCTCTCATATCAATTAAGAAATTCTCAGAACTGTGTGCAGGACACAGAAATTCTGGTAGCTGGGATACTAAGAAATGAAGTGAGCCGACCAAAGTCTTTCTGAAGACCTGGACTATTTTCTAAAAATCTAACAAAATCTGATCCAACAAAATATGTTGATCTTATTTTTTAATATTATAAATCCAGTATTTAAAAGAGTTGAGTATTAAAAATGTGTCAACCATCATTTCATTCAACATAGAGAACTATAAATATTTTCATCATAAAGACACATATATGTATATATGCACAAACACATACACACACACATACACATATAGACAGATACCCTAACTTCTTTTGAAACACAAAATCATATAATACATATGCTTTGCAAACTGCCTTTCTAATTTTAAAATATATCATGAATGCCTTGTGGGTTACAGTAGACACTGTTAGTTACCTACAAAATTAAAAGGAAACTTGATTTTCTGATTAAGATGGATACAACTAGCTTCCTTCTTTCCTTTCTCCTCCCCTACATTCTTCTGACTTGCATATAGACGTGAAGGCTGATGCTATGGTAGCCATCTTGGGAGGATTAGAGAAAGGCAAAGAGCATCACAGAGCTACTATCCCTGAACCTAAGCTAGCACTGCCTACCTAAGTTCTTTGACTTAGTTTATTAGTAGAAAAATAAATTATTAAAGCCATTGTGATTGAGTTTTATGTTATTTGAAGTCAAATACATGTCTTCTATTTTTAATCTACCTTTTATTTTTCTTAAAGATAGGATACATACCGCTGCTATAATGATTACAAAATTGAATTTCAAACATTTAGGACAAGGCACTAAGTAATATTAAATCATATAGCAAAAGTTTATGTCATTTTGCTTTATTGTAGTTATTATGAAGAGATGATATAAAGAAAAGTTTTTGATTTAAATTACAAATTTTTGCTAATCATCCTTTTGAAAAATGCCTTAACAGACTCAGCTCAAAATTAACAATTTTGCATTGATTTTTTGTTATCATTACTCTTCATTCTTATTAAGCAATATTGGTTTCTACTTTTGATAAGAGAGTGGATTTAGGAAGGTATGTTAAGAAAATATCAATTCAGTGGTCACATGCATATGAGAAAATCTTAAATGTGGAATAGCAAATAATTAAAGTTGGGAAACAAATTTTTACTATATTACTTTTTAAAGTTATATACTATATTCTCATAAGATTATATTTGATGGTAACATTTAAAATGTTTTAACAACTGGTATATTGTGGTCGCCAACCATCAACTAATGACCATAAAGCAAATACAGAGACAGATGCCAACATAAACAACTGGGATTGTTGCTGAGCACAAGCTGCATATCTATCCTGGTTGTATCAACAGTGCACTTAATCAATTAACCTCTTAGCAAGTATTTAAATTGTGACACACTAATGCCTAAATCATTGCTTAATATATTTGCCAAATAAGCCCTTGATTATTTCCTCAGGATAAATGACTAAAGTTAAATTTCTAAGAAATAGCATAAACATTTTTAAGCATTTCATGTGTATTTACCTAATTAGCCCCAGAATGTTTAAAGCAGTTATATTCTCACAATACCATAGAAGATTGATTTTTTCTGAATCTTTTTTATCATGTTTTTGTACACTCAAAAATGCAGAGGAATAAAAGAATAATAATATATTAATATTAACATACACTAGTGTTCTCACTCTTCCTCTTATACATACACACACAGAGAGTTTTGGTTTTGTTTTTGAAATGAGCTTATTTGTTCATAATACTTCACTATATTATATTTACTTTGTTTAACTTATAAAATATTATATCATAGATAAGTTCAGTTCAGTCTCTCAGTCATGTCCGACTCTTTGACACCCCTTAGCAGCATATCAGACTTCTTGTCAACCTCCAACTCCTGGAGCTTACTAAAACTCATGTCCATTGAGTCAGTGATGCCATCCAACCTTATCTTCTGTGGTACCCTATCCTCCCGCACTCAGTCTTTCCCAGCATCAGGCTCTTTTCAAATGAGCCAGTTCATTGTATCAGGTGGAAAAGTATTGCAGTTTCAGCTTCAACATCAGTCCTTCCAATGAATATTCAGGACTGATTTCATTTAAGATAGACTGGGTGGATAACCTGGCAGTCCAAGAGACACTCAAGAGTCTTCTCCAACATCACAGTTTAAAAGAATTAATTCTTTGGTGCTCANCTTATGTATTGGATAAAATCTTTAAAAATAAACCTTTTTCTTTTTTTTTAATGTGGTCATTCCTGGATATCTTTTTTTTAATTTTTAAATTTATATTATTTTTATTTATTTATTTATTTATTATATTTTACTTTACAATACTGTATTGGTTTTGCCATGCATCGACATGAATCCACCATGGGTGTACATGAGTTCCCAATCCTGAACCCCCTCCCACTTCCCTCCCCATACCATCTCTCTGGGTCATCCCACTGCACCAGCCCCGAGCATCCTATATCCTGCAT
>SJYW01037000.1:138758-153021 GCA_006410735.1 Raphicerus campestris
ACTCTGCATAGAAGTTAAATAAGTGGGGTGACAACATACAGCCTTGATGTACTCCTTTTCTTATTTGGAACCAGCCTATTGTTCCATGTCCAGTTCTAACTGTTGCTTCCTGGCCTGCATATAAGTTTCTCAAGAGGCAGGTCAGGGGGCCTGTTATTCTGAAAATTCTTTCAGAATTTTCCAGTTTTTTTTGTGGTTCACACAGTCAAAGGCTTTGGCATAGTCAATAAAGCAGAAATAGATGTTTTCCTGAAACTCTTTTGCTTTTTCCATGATCCAGTGGATGTCTGCCTTTTCTAAAACCAACTTGAACATCAGGAAGTTCACGGTTCACTTATTGCTAAAGCCTGGCTTGGAGAATTTTGAGCATTACTTCACTAGCATGTGAGATGAGTGCAATTGTGTGGTAGTTTGAGCATTCTTTGGCATTGCCTTTCTTTGGGATTGAAATGAAAACTGACCATTTCCAGTCCTGTGGCCACTGCTGAGTTTTCCAAATTTGCTGGTATATTGAGTGCAGCACTTTCACTGCATCAGCTTTCAGGATCCGAAAGAGCTCAACTAGAATTCCATCACCTCCACTAGCTTTGTTCGTAGTCATGCTTTCTAAGGCCCACTTGACTTCAATTTCAAGGATGTCTGGCTCTAAGTGAGTGATCACACCATCTTGGTCTTGAAGCTCTTTTTTGTACAGTTCTTCTGTGTATTCTTGCCATCTCTTCTTAATATCTTCTGCTTCTGTTAGGTCCATACCATTTCTGTCCTTTATTGAGCCCATCTTTGCGTGAAATGTTCCCTTGGTATCTCTAATTTTTTGAAGAGACCTCTGAAGTACATACTTTGTGCTAAAAATAATTTTGACAAGTCATCACTCTCAAATTGACCAAAACAAATAAAAATGTTGTTCTTATTAAAGTCTATTAAATTGATATATTCATTTGGGAATTCAGCAAATTCATTTCTCCTTTATTTGAGACATTAGCATTTTAGAGAAATCTATTATTGACCTCTTTAGGCTCAGTGTAATAAATCTACTCTTTTGACTGATTTTATTTAAATTATGCCACTGAAATTAAGAAAGAGTTCACTTCCATTTCAAATTGCAAATACATAAAAACCTAAAGGAAATGGTGTCAATTTTTATGTCCTTTTCATAATGTAATCTATTAATCTGGAGACAATTGCTAAGTAGTTTGTCTACCTATCATCTGTCTATCTAAGTTCTATAATTAGTATGGTAAATAATTGAACAGAAAAGTTGCCAATATAGTAACTTAAGGACTGTCTTAGTCAAAGCTACTAGCATTTCTTGCAGTTCTCAGAGATGATTATCTCTGCTCCCTAAGTGACACTGTTCATACCGTTGTATGTTATCAACACATCCCATCATAATGTGTGCAGAGAGGAGAAGCCAATTTGAAGGAAAGGGGCATTTTTTCTCATGGTTTTTAAAAAGTTTCAGGGATGAAGTTATTCCTCTAACTTGTCCATGAGAAACATACAAAAAGCCTTGTGCCTCAGTCTTACTGTTAATAAATATAAAAAGAAATGATAGATGAATCCCAGAAGGAAGATTGAAGTGTGGGGGAAAATGCTTTTGACTTCTTTGGCATTAACTTACTGATAAAATATTTTACTGAGAGACAAACGAAGTTCTAAATCAATCTGAATAAATTTTAAAGAGAGGAAAGAAAACAGAAATTTGCTATAGATATGTATGGGCTTCCCTCATAGCTCAGTTGGTAAAGAATCCACCTGGAATGCAGGAGACCCTGGTTCCACTCCTGGGTCAGGAAGATCTGCTGGAGAAGGGATAGGCTACCCACTTCACTATTCTTGGGCTTCCCTTGTGGCTCAGCTGGTAAAGAATCCACCTGCAATGTGGGAGACCTGGGTTTGATCCCTGGGTTGGGAAGATCCCCTGGGGAAGGGAAAGGCTACCCACTCTAGCATTCTGGCTTGGAGAATTCCATGGAGTATATAGTCCATGTGGTCACAAAGAATCGGACACAACTGAGTGACTTTCACTTTCATAGGTATGTATGTAAAGTATGCATGCAAGAGACTTCCTTGGTAGCTCAGATGGTAAAAAATCTGCCTGCAATGCAAGAGATCTCAGTTCGATTGCTGGATTGGGAATATCCCTTCAGAAGGGTTAGGCTACCCAGTCCAGTATTCTTGGACTTTCCTGGTGGCTTAAATGGTAAGGAATCGGCTGAAATATGGAGACCTGGATTCAGTTCCTGAGTTGGGAGGATCCCTTGGAGGGCATGGCAACCCACTCCAGTATTCTTGCCTGGAGAATACAACGAACAGAGGAGCCTGACAGGCTACAGTCCACAGGGTCGCAAGGAGTTGAACATGAGTGATACAACTTAGCCTGTACATATGTAAAGAGTAGAGTAAAAACTTCACAGACACATTTGTTTTTTAAATAGTAGATGCTATAAGGGCTAATGACACCTTGGAAAAGCTAATGGTGGGATTTGTTTTCACAAAAGAGATGTAGGTTATTTCAGAGAACCTCCTCTTTCAAAAGTTCACTATACGCCACTTCACTTACATTAGTACATGTTTCCACTAACCAAAAAAAAAAAAAAAAAAAATCTGAAGAGGATTTTAACTTTTACAAAAAAAAAAAAAAAAAGGCAAAAACGGATGCTAGTGTTCAGTGTTTGTTTTTTAGCAGGTGTTACAGGAGGCAGTGAGACCGACACCGCTAAGCTCCCTTCAAAACTACACTCAGCATCTCAGCATTAAGTCACCCTAACTTTGAACTGTGTCTGTGAGCCTCCGTGCTTGATCTTGATTTATTTTGTGCAGCCATTAGCAAGATGTGTTACATCATAATTGCTTCTTTGCTTAATGCCATTTTTGCTTAGAAAAGGTTTCATATGCATGCTCTATTTCCAGAAAGCTGGAAACTTTGGATTTCGTCTTTTTCATCTGCTGTCCTCTGTGAAATGGAGAAAAGGTGCAACCCACAACTGGAAATAGTGAACACAACTATTGCATATGATTTAAGTCAGTAATAAGACCTCAAATCTTTTCCAAATTTTTTGTTTGTTTTTCAATAAAGATAACATGGAGGATGTGTGTGTATGTATAAGTGAGTGTTTGTAATGACTGAAATCAAAACCTTTCATTAATCTTAATCTTAGTGTCTATTTGAACTGTACTTATTATTAGATCATCACCATGTTTAAGAGATTTGGGGTTCTTTTCTTGGTGAGAATTACATTAGGTGGCCAAATTCTTATACCTGATGAATATGCAATAACAGTTGGTCCATCCTTCCTACAATATTACCTTTTAATTTGTGGGTGAATTTCTGAAGGTAAATACGCCTATGTTGCAGGGAATTAATAGCCATTTTCTTAATAAGAAGATAATGACTCACAGGAATGTAAGATGTAACATGGGTAATATAGTCAATAATATTGTAATAACTCTGTATGGTGACAGATGGTAACTAGACCTGGTGGTGATAATTCTGTAATACATAAAAATATTAAATCACTATGTGGAGTATCTGAAACTAATATAATGCTATATAAATGATATTCTAATAAAGAAAAATTTACAAGATTATTGTCATTATCTCTATTAAGTGTAGTAGCAGTAACAGCAACAATAGTAGTAATAGCAATAGCCAATTATATATTTGCATAATCTTATCTAAAGAGTATCATGTTTTGATTATTCCAAAATCAATTGGCTCATAATAAAGACCAAGCTGATGGTCTAAGAGAATCTATACTAAGAACTTAAATTCTATCATGGAATGATGTGTCTCTCAGGGCCAAACTGATAACTAGATTAATATTTATAATGTATATATACACACACACACACACATACACACACACATATATATAAAAGCAGTGCAAATGAAATGTTCATTTTAGTTAGCAAATGAAAAGACAACATATAGAATGAGAGAAAATATTGCAAATGATGCAGCTGACAAGGATTTAATACTCAAAATACACAAACAGCTCATATAGCTTAATATAAAAAAAGAAAACAACCCAACTCCAAACAATCTAAACAATCAAAAAATGGGCATAAGATCTAAATATATATTTCCCCAGAGAAGACAGAAAGATGGCCAACAGACACGTGAGAAGATGCTCAACGTGGCAATTATTAGAGAAATGTAAATCAAAACTTTAGGGAGATATAACCTCACTGATCAGAATGGTCATCATTAAAAAGTTTACAAATAATAAATGCTGGAGAGAATGTGGAGAAAAAGAAACTTCCCCAACACAGTTGGTGTGAATGCAAATTGGTACAGCTACTATGAGAACAGTATGGAGATTCTTTTTTTTTTTTTTAACTAAATATAGAGCTATGATAAGATCCTTCAATCCCATATATCCAGAGTACACTCTAATTTGAAAAGACAAATGCATGCCAATGTTCACTGCAATACCAGTTACAATAGCCAAGACATGGAAGCAACTTAAATGTCCATTGACAGATAAATAAAGATGTGGTGTGTGTGTGTGTGTGTGTGTGTGTGTGTATAAAGGAGTATTACTCAGCTATAACAGAAAATGAAACAATGCCATTTTCAGCAACATAGATAGGCCTAGAGATTATCACCTTAAGTGAAGGAAGCCAGACAGAGAAAGATGAGTATTCTATGATACCACTTGTATGTGAAATTTAAAAAAAAAAAAAGATACAATGAACTTGTACACAAAACAGAGATAGATTCACAGACACAGAAAACAAATTTATGGATAGCAAAAAGGGAAGGAAGGAGAGTAGATATAAATTACAAATATAGAATTAACAGATACAAACTCCTATATCTGAAATAGATAAGGAACAAGGATGTACTGTATAGCACAGAGAATTATATTCAATATCTTATAATAACATAATGGAAAATAATTCCCCCAAAATATATGACTGAATCACTTTGCTGTATATCTGAAACTAACACAATATTGTAAATTAAATATATGTCAATAAAAATGCACACTCTGACAAGAGTTCAGAGGGTCACAATTTCTACAAATGTTTTGAAGAATCTAAGGTACCCATTTTTAAGCTGAGAGTCAATACCAACCAAATACAGAATAAATATGGGGACTATAGAGAATACCTGGCTGGATTCAAATGCAAATTCCCCACTGTCTTCTCTGGCTTCCTCCTAGGCTTCTCTCTGACATTATCCCCTACCTCCCTCTGAGGCTCACTGCACTTTGGCCATGGTGGCTTGCTCTTGATACATTTTCCTTATGTATTGTCCCTCTTTATACCTGGTGATATTTCTTTTTCCTGAAGACTAATCTGATATTAATACAGCCTTCAAGATTTCTTCTGATTTGTATTATCATGATCTGGACACAAGTCTTAGTTGGGATTTACTTAGATTCTTCAATCTGCAAACACATCTTTTACCTTTGCCAAAATCCTACATAGGTTTGGGTTTTATTTTGTTCCATTGTTCTTTTGGTCCATTCTTGTGCTAATACCAGTTTATTTTAATCATTTAATAAGTTTTGATGTTTGGTAGTGTATGTTCTATAAATAAGAAGCCGCCAGATAGATAAGAGAAGCAAAAATCAAAGAAAAAATGGAAAATAAACAACAAAATGGAATATTTAATTGCTAACATACCAATGCTCAGTTGCTCAGTTGTGTCTGACTCTTTGCACTATAGCCCACCAGACTCCTCTGTCCATGGAATTTTCCAGGCAAGAATACTAGTGTGAGTGGCCATTTCTTACTCCAAAACATACCAATATTTAATATACATGTCTAAATTCACCAACTGAAGACAAAGACTGTCCAAGGCAGTGAAAGTGCCAAGTCCTAACCACTGGACAGCCAGGGAATTCCCTGGGACATCTTTCCAAATGCTTTAATTTTTAATTGCAAAATAATATAAAATACTTTCCGATAAAGGCTTAGAATTTTCATATATATGGTATCTTCAAAAACTTCAAATAGACCAGTTAAAAACAAATGTCTATTTCACATTTCTGCAGCATGTAATTATATACAAGATTATCAAGCAAAGGGAGATATATTATAGAAATTGTAGAAAACTATAAAATATGGCTGGCATTTTTGACATTTTTAATTAGCTTATAAGCAGTAAGATATCAAGTTAGTTGCTAAGATAGTAAGCAGCGATTCTTGCTCCCTATAGATAACACACANAAGATTATCAAGCAAAGGGAGATATATTATAGAAATTGTAGAAAACTATAAAATATGGCTGGCATTTTTGACATTTTTTAATTAGCTTATAAGCAGTAAGATATCAAGTTAGTTGCTAAGATAGTAAGCAGTGATTCTTGCTCCCTATAGATACCACACACTCATTAATCTATTTGCTGGTTGAGTATAATATTTAAATGTCATGAATTGATTTCTGAATTGAAGTAAACTGTAATAGTTAGATGCTGAATTCTACCATGAAAATACTCATTTTGTACAATTCTTTCAGTACAGGTGTAGCTTTTACATATTAATATGACTCTTCAGGAATCATCATTGTTTCAATGATCTTTAGAATGTGACAATTTACTCTGTGATATATGTATTACTACCATTCTCACTAAGCTATCTGCCACATGATTGTCATTTAATGGCAGGAAGGCAGAGGACCCCTGAGCTTTCAATAAAAAAGCCAGTGGACTTGTAGATAGTGCCTACTGTGGTAAAATATTGAAAATCATAACTTTAAAGTTAGAGGAATGAGAATACCAAAGGTGAAGAATGATTGAAAATGAATGTAACTATATTCTATTACATTCTTTTCAATTTCTACCTGGACTTATGTAAGAATCTTTGCAATTTCTTTTTTTTTTTTTTTCAATTTTGTTTTTCATCATTACTAAGATTCTTCTGTTTGTAAACTCTTTTTAATAACTATGTCAAATTTAGACTGTGTGTGTGTGTATTCGTAACAAAGGAACACATATTCCTAACAAAGAATTAAAAATCCAAAATATAGACTATGGTAAATGCAGTTTGCTCATTACAGATTGGATAAATGGCTGGACAGCAGAGAATTGGTAATTCACTTACCGAGCTGTATTTCTCCACTGAGAAGACTAATTGCCCAGAACAGCCAACCAGATCACATAATTCTCATCTAGTTCAGTCTTCCTCTGCTGATAGCAGCTAATTCCAGGTGTCAACCTAAACCTCAGGAATCTATGAGGTTTTAGATAAGAATGGAGCCTTCTAAGTCTTCTCAGTTATCTAGCTTCTGTTTGATTGCAAAATATATATTCTTTTCTTAAAACAAACAAACAAACATTTCTATCACTTCAAAGTAAAACATCTTACCCATTAACCAGTTTTTCCACAATTCTATCTTCTCCACTACCACTTCCACAACCAATATCTTGTCTGTCTCTATGGATTTGTCTACTATGGATATTTCTTACAGACAGAATTTTGTAATATTTGAGCTTTTGTGTATTGGTTTTTTGGCTTAGCATAGTGTTTTTGAGGTTCATTCATATTGCAGTATGTTTCACAAACTGATTTTTATGGATGAATAATATTCACATTTATATATTACGATGTGTTTATCCATTCTTCTGTTGCTGGACATTTGAGCTGTTTCTACCTTTTGGCTATTGTGAATACTGCTACTGTAACATGCTTGTACTTATACTTATTTGACTATCCATTTTCAATTATTTTGGATATATATCTAGATCTAAAAGTGGAATTTGGGGGCGATATTGTAAGTTTATGCTTAACTTTTCGAGGAACCAGTAAATGTTTTTTCACTACAAATGAATCTTTTTACATTCTCATCAGGATTGTACAATTGTGTTATTTGCTATCCATTCTTGCCAACATATTTCCTTTTTGCTCTTTCAGTGGGTATAAAGTAATACCTGATGTCAAAAAATGAAATAGAAAACAAGGATTCTCAATGAAACCAAAAATTGTTTCTTTGAATCAACACAATTTGCAAAGCTTTGGCTAAACTGACAGAGAAAACAAGAAGAAACAGAACATTTTTAATAGTTTAGCTTACAACTGTATAGGTAGTGGAGATAGAAATCTAAATATAGGGGGCAAATACTTTATTCTAATTTATTACTTATTGTTCTACCATTCTAGTTTGTTATTCTATCTCTAATCTATCTCAAGGTTTAATCTCTAACAATATATTTTAAAAGTTTTAAATTGCTTCTGTAATGTTAATCAAAGTATTTTCCTTTAGGAAGGAAGTAACGTTCCTTTGTTACATTATCTATCTATATGAAAGAAAAGGTACACATACATAAATGCTTAAGTCATTTTGATTCTGTGCACATCTTTCTGTACATAAAGAATGAATTTGTATAAAGAGTTTATAAAGCAATTTTAATTTATTCTAATTCAGATGTTTTCCTTTTTTGTTATATATGCTACATATATGTAAAATTAAGGTGAGAGAGCATTCACCAAGTAACAAGAATCAAGATGCTTAGGACCAATTACTTCTTTAAAATTACACATAAATATTTCCATTCCTGTTGTTTGGGTGATGATGACAGCAATCAACAAAGCCCACCAATTAAAAGTGGCTGAAAAAGAAATGGAAAGGCAAAGTAGATGTTTCCCTGTGCTAATTTACCTTAGTTTATTTCCTAGTCAAAGTGTTGTATACACAGTCTAAAATAATTCAAAGTCCATATTCAGAGCAAAATTAAAAATTATATTAAGGCAAAGTTTGACAGACTTGATAGTGTATCTGAATTTTTTTTTTTAATTTGGATTCTACAATAGTATGGAAGAAACATGTGCTCAATACCCAAAAGACAAATTATAAAATTCCTCGGACGTTGACCTGATATTCTTCATTTAACTATGAACAATGTTTTCATTAGAGAAGAGTCAATATTTCACTTTAACTTTCTCAAAGTATTTTCAATGTCTGTAGAGTAATGGTGTTCTAAGGAGTATCTCAATAATGGTTTATAGCTCCTATTCCCTTTTTTGAAAATAATGCATTACAAATCTTTCTTGACTTAGAAATAGAGAGGAAGCCTATGTATTCTACCAGTGTTATCAAGAGATATATATTTCAGTGTGGGAATCTGCCCTCCATTTGAGGTTTTAAACCTCAAAATAGAAATTGTTAACTAAACAACTCCATTAACTCTAAATATAATAGAATTCTATTATCTACAAACTTGCTGAATTAATTCCTTTCTGTACCTAAACAGTTTCTCAGAGTAATAAATTCAAATTATGGTGTGTAAGAATAACTTCTTTTACCTGTCTTTAAAAAACTCCCCATTCACACAGTTACAGTAAGTTTGAAAAGGACTGATTTTAATTTTAGTTATAGGATCTAAAAATATCCTGCTTCCTTATATCTGCAAAGAGAATACTACACATCTTTTACATTATTGGGGAAAGAACATAAGATAAAGAATATTAAAATGTTCTGTCTGCTATAAGGAACTCTACCCATGAACATAATGCTTAAGGAACATTCTGAAATTTGGAGAACATGTCCAGGTGTTTGTGATTGCATAGAAATAAATCACATTTTTTCAGTTCACTTCAGTTCAGTCGCTCAGTCGTGTCCGACTCTTTGCAACCCCATGAGTTGCAGCACGCCAGGCCTCCCTGTTCATTACCATCTCTTGGAGTTTACTCAGACTCACGTCCATCGAGTCCGTGATGCCATCCAGCCATCTCATCCTCTGTTGTCCTCTTCTCCTCCTGCCCCCAATCCCTCCCAGCATCAGAGTCTTTTCCAATGAGTCAACTCTTTGCATGAGGTGGCCNATTGGAATGAAAACTGACCTTTTCCAGTCCTGTGGCGACTGCTGAGTTTTCCAAATTTGCTGGCATATTGAGTGCAGCATTTTCACAGCATCATCTTTCAGGATTTGAAATAGCTTAACTGGAATTCAATCACCTCCACCAGCTTTGTTCATAGTGATGGTTTCTAAGGCCCACTTGACTTGACATTCCAGGGTGTCTGGCTCTAGATGAGTGATCACACCATCATGTTATCTGGGTCATGAAGATCTTTTTTGTATAGTTCTTCTGTGTATTCTTGCCACGTCTTCTTAATGTCTTCTGCTTCTGTTAGGTCCAGACCATTTCTGTTCTTTATCGAGCCCATCTTTGCGTGAAATGTTCCTTGATATCTCTAATTTTCTTGAAGGGATCTCTAGTCTTTCCCATTCTGTTGTTTTCCTCTATTTCTTTGCATTGATTACTAAAGAAGGCTTTCTTATCTCTTCTTGCTATTCTTTGGAACTCTGCATTCAGATGCTTAAATCTTTCCTTTTCTCCTTTGCTTTTTGCTTCTCTCTTTTTTCACAGCTATTTGTAAGGCCTCCCCAGACAGTCATTTTGCCTTTTTGCGTACATGCTGTTGTGCTGTACTAAGTTGCTTCAGTCATGTCCAACTCTTTGCAGCCCCATGGACTGTGGCACGCCAGGCTCTTCTGTCCATGGGATTCTCCAGGCAAGAATACTTGAGTGGGTTGCCATGAACTCCTCTAGGGGAATCTTCCAGACCCAGGGATCAAATCTATGTCTCCTATGCTCCTACATTGACAGGCAGATTCTTTACCACTAGTGTTACCCGGGAAACCGAAATACATAGGCTGTTCGTTAAAAAACATTGTTAAAATGTTTATAGTAGGAATAGTTTTCCTCATGAAAATAATTTTATGAATTATAATATTGCATTCAAGCCAGGCCATACAAGACTATTCACAAAATTGTCTTTTGTAGCATCTCATGGAAATGTATTCTCTGCCTACAGAGGTCACATCTTCTTTCTACTGAGGGCAGAGTCAGACAGATTGACATGGGATACAATTTACTGGCACCAGTAGTGTGTTAAGCATCTTATTCTACTTATACATATATAGTTATATATAATATATATACATATTGTTTTTACATCTATCCATTTCCCTGTCTGTATTTCCGTCTATATATACCAGGCATTCAGTGCTTTAAAAAAGTTAACTGCTTGAAATGTCATAACCTGATAGCCTAGTTTATTATTATTATTATCTGCATTTTACAGATGAGTCAGTGAAGATACTTCTAGGCTACATGGTTTGCTCAAGTTCACATAGTTTGTGATAGGGGTACGAGCTCCTGCAGTCTGACTCCAATGTCTATACTCTAACCACTGTGCTTCAGTTCCTTGATTCCTTCAAGACAGAGCTACTCACCTGATTCTTTCTGCTCTGGGTGAGGCTGAGAACTTTAACTGAGTACTTCCAGTGTTTGACCTTTTTAAAGAATGTCATCTTTTTACAATCTATTACATTTTTAAATATTGTGTGTGTCTCTTTTTGGCTTTGTTGCCATGCGTGGGCTTTCTCTAGCTGCTGAAAACCGAGGCTCCTCTGCAGTTCCCGTGCGTAGGCTTCTGATTGTGGTGGCGCCTCTCGTGCAGCACAGGCTCTAGGGAGCATGGGCTTCAGTAGCTGCAATGGATGGCCTCAGTAGTTGTGGCTCGAAGGCTTAGTTGAACAGGGGTAGAACTCATGTCCCCTACAATGGCAGGTGAATTCTTTACCCTTGGACCACCAGGAGAGTCCCAGTGTTTGATTTTATAAAAGAAATGTTTGTGTGTTGTGTTTAAAGGCTAGTGTTCTCACTATTCATTAATATATAATCACGACTCCTTTCTCATTTCTCCTGTTCAACTTTCTTCTGGCCACAGAGGAAAAAGTCCCAAGTCCAACTCCTAGTTTTAGATTTGAATGATTCTCAGAATCCCTCAAGTTTTTGTTTTATAGCCTACAAATGTTTTCCCCAAAGTATTTTTGTGAATGATACTCCTTTCCCTCTTTGTACTCTGGGAAGTTTCAAGGGGTCTGTAAATGCCTGGAGTGATTTATGTATTTCTGGGGAAAAGGTCAGTGACCTATTATCAGAGTGACCTATTATCAGAGTGATTTTTAGATCTTAATACATGAAGACTGCATGATAAATGATTTAAAATATGATCAATATGCTTGTTTGTAGTCACTACAGCTGAAGACAAGGGCAGGTATAGACCATTTAATTAAGCAATTCTATTTTCAGGTCTATGCACACAGTATTCTTAGTAAGCAACAAATGTCAACTGAACACTCTAGACTATTTTCCCAAATTATATTTTCATGCAACACTATATTTTGCAAGATATTTTACATATCCTCTACATACCCACACCCACCTCCCCACCACACACACACACACACACACCAATTCTATCATCAGCAGAAGAGAAAAGTCCTACCATATTCCCCTCTCAGAATTTATAATTAAAGTCTCTGAAAAGTCTTATACAGTGGAAACAAATCTAACTATTTAGTTTAGCATTCTTTGAAAGAACTTGATTTACAGAGGCCTTTTTGTATGAAAGAATATGAAATATTCCTTTTTAGCTAGAATTACATGTAAGGATTTGTGATATTTATTTTATAACATATATGTAATTTATGCTAGTCTATTTCAAAATTGTGTTTACTACTGTCATGATGATCGTATTG
The DNA here is from genome assembly GCA_006410735.1 of Raphicerus campestris. Lineage (NCBI taxonomy): Eukaryota > Metazoa > Chordata > Mammalia > Artiodactyla > Bovidae > Raphicerus > Raphicerus campestris. Next base: position 151,259 of record SJYW01037000.1, read on the forward strand.
GTTTGGCCAAAAGATTTTTTCATGATTTTCCATAAAACGTGACAGAAAAACTCAAAAGAATTTTTTGGCCAACCTAATATTTGAACCAGGTGATAGGAGCACAGATATCTCTACCACTGTTCAAGGTAAAAGGTATCTGTGAATATATGATCAGCAGGAGAACAGTGGCATTTCCTTTCACCTATGTTTAATTGCTGATCAGGCAGAAGTGGGCACTTTTTAGCTGCTATATGCAACAGCTGTGCAATCACTCATTTTAATTGAAACATTTCTTAAAAGTGTCCTTAGAAAAGTCATATAAAACCCACTAGAATTTTTTTCTATAGATCAGGTCCATTGTGATGAATGGTGTGCTCATACATTCATTTGCTCCTTATCTAGTTTACAGGATAAGAAAATTTATTCATCAGCACAAAAATTACATAGGAGAGCTAACTGGGCTGAAAAATGAAGTTTTTATCATCTTTACATTATTTCTAGATGTTGGAGGGATTTTTTTTTTCAGTGTGTTTTCATTGCTACATTTTGTTTGTTTGCTTGCATCTGTCTCCTCAGAAGAATTTTAGAAAAGCTGAGCAGCACCATAAAATACTGTTGCTTGACTCTCTCCTTTTGCCTTCATGTGGCTCAAAACTCTGCCTTGCCGAGTCACTGTGAGGGCAAAACTTGTTTTCATATCCTCCCTAGAATCTGTTCCATTTGAATAGATAATCATTCAGCTGTAGCCAGCAGCTGCTGCCTAATGCACTGTCTAAACCTAAAGCAGATTCCTACGGGACTTACAGAGTCATCTAAGTGTCTGTCTTGGTGGAACATGTGAGAACTGTTCAGAATGCAGTGTGCACTGAGGTGGCACATTGCCTCTCCTTTACTTATGATGGTGGCCCTGAATCATTGCACATATTTTATTGTTCAGGTGGGGCTGACATCATTCATCTTAGTTCTCGGCATCAGTTCATGGAGAGTGGAAGGAGGCCACAGCTATGCATCCACTTCTCTCCTGTGGCTCAGAGAGTATCTAGCACAGTGATATTCTGCCTTTTAACATTATCATCACTTTTTTCACAAATAAAGTTTTGCATGAACTTTAAAGCTGGTTGTAAACAGAATTGCACTGATGAGAGGGAGGCTTGCACACCAGAACCAACCTATTCAACCTCTAGTATTTCTCCATGGAATTCCAAAATTCTGAGAAGGAAAAAAAAACTTCAGAAAATGGGGTACCCAGAATATTTCACTACCTGAAAACAAAATTCCATTCTATCCTTTTCTTTTTCTTAAATTTATTTTGTAATTGGGCGAAAACTGCTTTACAAAACCGCCATACTACAAAGTCAATCAGACATAATTATACAAATATCTCCTTCCTCTTGAGGCTTGCTCCTCTCCCCATTAATAAAATTGTACTCTCAGCAAGTATGGCAGAATGAAAATTTATTTGAAATATCCTAACCATAAAGAGATATCAGATAATGACAACCTTCCCTGTTGGTGTACTTACTTTAGGAAGTGAAAAATATTCGAGAGCAATCTAAGAAGTGAGAATAAAAACATACACACAAAAGGATGAACAAATGCATGTGAAAAGAAATGTAATGAAAAGTAATATTTACTTGTGCTCCAAAGTTTTAAAAAATTGCATGCACATACATGGATATGTAGAGAAGGCAATGGCACCCCACTCCAGCACTCTTGCCTGGAAAACCCCATGGAGGGAGGAGCCTGGTGAGCTGCAGTCCAGGGGGTCGCAAAGAGTCAGACAC
>SJYW01037000.1:181062-216924 GCA_006410735.1 Raphicerus campestris
AATGAGATGAGGTGAAATCAATAGAAGAGAGAGCAAGCTAGCAAGTAATCACTTCCTTATGTGTACTCCACAACTGGACTGCTCAGAGATGTTCATGGAGTTATACAGAAAAGAGAAGAGGGAGGAAGGAGACAGAGGTGGCCAGGAGAATGAAAGGGGGGAATAGGGGAGACAGATCCAGTCAGTTAAATCAGTTCCCTAAGTGTTTCCACCATCTAGAACACAAGGAAATTCACAGAGTTGGGTAGAGAAGAGAGGGGGTAGGGAGGAGACACTGGCGAGCTGGTAGAGAAAAAGGAGTGTCCAAAGAGGGAGAGAACAGTGAAGCCAGTAATCTCATTCCCAAGTAAAAATGGGTACTGAAGATTGGGTTCTTAAAGGTACAAAATAGATAAGAAATACCAAAAAGCAAAAATTAAAAATCTAGAGTACAGTTTGGAATTTCAAAAATACAATATTAAAGAAATGAAGGAAAAAAAAGAAAGAAAAAGGTCACAAAAATTATAAAAAATATATAATGATATGAAGTTTGCTTTTAAAAAATAGGGTCTGATTTTTTTTTTTTTGGCAAAGTAATGGTAGGTTATAAAAGTGAAAATTAAAGGAGTAATAGAGGACTTAAAAAAATAATGATCATAAAAATAGTAAAAATATATCTAGGACTTTCTCTGGTGTTGTTGTGGGTATTGTGGGGTCAGTTCATTTTCGGATAGTTCCTTGGTCTGGCTTATATTTCTCAAGATCTATAGGCTCCTTCCTATGTAGTCAGTACTAACGACAGGGTTTTAAACTATTGCACCTGTCACTTCCAAGGTGGCTCCCTCTGTTTTAGCTTCTTCTGTTTGCTGGTCTCTTCAGTGTCTGATTTCCACCCTAACACAAAGTGGGCAGTGGTGGACACTTTTTTTTAGGCTCACTTGTTCAGTCGCTGTGGGGAGGGAGGGACACTGCAAACAAATAACACTGGCGTGTGCTCGCAGTGCCTCAGCCACACTGGGCCTGCTCCCGCTCATGGCACGTGTACCCTCCCTGCCCACACTGCTCAGGCTCTAGTTTGCTCCTCTGGGAACCATCCGAGGCTGGCCCTGGGCTGCATGCACCTACCAGGTGTAAGCCGCTCATGTCCAGGCACTCACGTAGTCGTCAGAGGTAGACTCGGTTGGGCCTGCATTTTGTGCTCTTCCCAGGTCTGAGCAGCTCGGGTGATGAGGTATTTGGCGAGCGCAGTCACTGCGCCTTATTGCCTCCCCATCCCTACCTCTCAGTTTTCCGGGTGTGCAACCAGCACACCTTCTCAGGCAGATGTTGACCATCCAGAACCCCAAGAAGTCTTAGTTAGCAAAGAAGTCTGCTTCCAGTTTTGTAGATAATGTCTCTCTGGGGCTGCGATTGCCCCCTTCCAGCTCTGGCTGCCTGTCACCTGAGGGGGATGGTCTGTAGCCGGCTATCTCTGTTCAGTCCTTTGTTCTGTGTGGGGGCCTGGTGGTGTCTTTAGGTTAGGGCTGGCTTTTTGCGTGGTAGTTATCTCACAGTCTGGTTTGCTAGCGCAAGTTAGTTCTCTCAGATTGCACTCGGGGCATCCAGGCCAGATCCTTAGTCTAAGCAATGCAGCCTGCGCCTCCCTGCCCTTCTCCACTGGGGAAGTTACTGTTGGGCTCATAATCTGTGGGTTTTAATTATTTATTTGTTTTTCCTCCCTGTTACGTTGCCCTCTGTGCTTTCAAGGCTTGCTACAGACTCGGCAGTGAGAGTGTTTTCTGGTGTTTGGAAACTTCTCTCTTTTTAAGACTCCCTTCCTAGGATGGCGCTCCATCCCTACCTCTTTTGGCTCATTTTTTTTTCTTTTATATTTTTTCCTACCTCCTTTCGAAGATAATGGGCTGCTTTTCTGGGTGCCTGATGTCCTCTGCTGGCATTCAGAAGTTGTTTTGTAGAATTTACTCAGCATTTAAATGTTCTTTTGATGAATTTGTGGGGGAGAAAGTAATCTCCCCGTACTATTCCTCCACCATCTTCTATAGTTCCCCTGATCTTTTTTTCTTAAAATAGATCTAATCATATCAAACCTATAAGAGGCTACTATAGGTTTTTCTTCTTTAACCAGCATTTTAATTGTTCCATCCTAATACCATAATAATAGTAATAAAAAGGAAGGAATTCTTCAATAAGTATATTAAATAATACTTGTAGGAATATAACTATTTTCAGGAATCTTAAAAATTCCCACTTATAAATATCATTTATGCTATTAATAATTTGAAATTAACAATTTATTTATTAATTTTTACCCAAAAAACTCACACACGTTTTTTAATTTTATATTTAGCTTCTCTAGAAAAGAGAAAAAAAATTTAAAACAAATAATCCTACTATGGAATTATTTTAACCATGAAGTACATATCTTTATTTTAAATAAAAACTTGAATTAAAATAATAAAAATTCCTGGTACTGACTCTTTGTGACCACATTGACTATAGCCCACCAGGGTCCTCTGTCCATGGTATTCTCCAGACAAGAATACTGACCATTTAAGCCCACTGAAGGAGCCCAAAATAGTAAAAAAAAAAAAAAAAGAAAAAGAAAGAAAGAAAGAAAAAAAAATCTTGGGTATCAATAAACCTCTGAGAGCTAGTAAACATTATTTACTTTAAAACAGCAAAAATGTACTCTGGATGTAAAGGGTCAAGTTTACAGGACTATGCACTCCAGACTACCAGGATTGCTTATAACCTTCCACTTTGTAAAATCGCCGTTTTTTTCTATCTGATTTACAGACTGTATACCACAGTAACAAACTGTTGTATCTGCATCATGCATGCTGATCAGATACCCTTGTATTTATTATAGAAACTAATTCATGATTCCACAGCTAATCNTGTAAAATCGCCGTTTTTTTCTATCTGATTTACAGACTGTATACCACAGTAACAAACTGTTGTATCTGCATCATGCATGCTGATCAGATACCCTTGTATTTATTATAGAAACTAACTCATGATTCCACAGCTAATCCAGCCATGCTATCTGACAAATGTTTACCTGAGAGCATGACTGCCAGCCTGGGTGGGTGCACTTCTGCTTATCATTGTTTTGCAGTTCTGTCCAACTCTTTGTGACCCGATGGACAATAGCCCTCCAGGCTTTTCTGTCCATGGGATTTCACAGGCAAGAATACTGGAGTGAATTGCCATTCCTGTCCCAGATCTCCCTGACCCAAGTATTGAATCCTTGTCTCCTGCATTGGAAAGCAGATTCTTTACTTCTGAGCCACAAGGGAAGCTCACACTTCATGAGGAATCCATAAAAGAATCTGTCAGGGATCAGCCTCTCTGTGTGGTGTGATATTAAGATAAACTGAAAAGCAGAGTTCCTCTGAGATGATACAAATAAAATCTTATTTTAATGCTGAACACTATGGTTCCAAATACCTTAAGACATGAAAAGTTATCCGTGTAGTATCAAAATCTGCACTGAAGACACATATAGGCTTTAAAGTCTGGCACACATTAACACATAGTGAGAGGAAACATTTAATCCAAAATTAACTCATCTAGAAATTTCTCCTTAAACATGCTATTCCACACTCATGGAAAATACACATTTGTAGTCATTCATAACAATTATTCAAAACTTTTAGGTAAATAGCACACATTTTTAAACGTTTATTTTAGGAACTACAAATTTTGAATTATATTGCAAATTTTTGGAAAAATATTTTTATTAAAGTGAAAAATTGAAATTTCAAAATACTTATTTATCTCTCTACTTAACATGTTCTTTGTTAAAATATATACTATTTTTGATTGAATAAAGACAATGCTTCCAGAATTATCAGATAAAAATTAATTAAAACAGTAAACATCTTAAAGTAGTGTCAGTTCTTAAATACAGAGCCTTGATTTGGGGGAGAAAATCCACTGTTATTTCATCCTTTATTTTAATGCAATGCAAGCCCTTTTCTTTCACTTCACTTTAATAATTTAGTTTCATCATAATCATTTTATGGCCATCATTTATGTGTCATTGCCATTTTAAGACTGTTGTCCTTAAGGGGTAGCCACTTTCTGCCTTGATATTTCTCATCTGTCCTTTTCTTTCTGACATATAGGCTTAATTGTAATTTTAAACAACCCCTGCTCTACTGGATCATTATTAGCATTCTCCTCAGAACATGAAATAGGCTAGGACAAGAAGCTGCCTAATTTCCAGTAGTTTTAAGGGCCAGAAAAGAGCAGGGACTTCTGAAGTAAGGCAGCTAAATAAGCATCCAAAGCTCTTGGAGCTGAATGAATGACAATAGTTCTACAGGCTCCTAGGGTATAAGAATAAAAACAGATTTCTCAAGGTCATCAGATTATGATTGAAATGTTCTGCTTTCCAATGTTAGCTTGCCACCTATAAACAAGCAGCTTTACTCTTCAGCTTTAAAGCCCATAGTTCTAACTATAGCAGTCAGAATCCTAAGATGTCAATTAGCCTGAGCTTGGTATTGTTGCTAGCAGATGAATGAGCCAAGTGAACAACTCCTAACCACATTCATGCAGCTCCATGAATCAGGCTCCAACAACCCCATCCTCAGAGCTCACTATTATGAGGTAAAATGCAATTATTTTCTTAGAATTGACAGTGCTTTACAGATACACTTGCATTTGACTAGCATCATAATCATGAGCAGGCAAAACTGAGATAACTAACTTTGGTAGTTTAATCAACACAAATTCAAGTTCTGACCAATGAATTTACCTTATTATTTGACATGGCTCTACACAAAGCTAACCACGATCAAATTTGTGACTCTGGAAAAACTTTTTACTTTGCTATTTACATTAATCGTGCTTTCATAATAATTCATAAAGACTCATTTGAAGCTTTTATTATCCCTCCTGACTTTGCTCCACTTATTCCTTATTCTCTTTCCATGATTTTTTTCTCCTTTCTTTATTAGTGTTTCAGACATCCTTGGAAATTATGGATAGCAAAAGAGTTCACCCTGAATATAATCACTTACCTTTTTAAGAAAAGTTATCCATGCAACTATATTTTATTTAATCTTCATTAAAATGTATGTGATCTTTCTTTGACATAGGTAACTTTTTCAAAGTCACAAATATGGAGAGTTTCTAAAGTCTCCTTAAATCTAGATTCTGAAAGCTAGACTTCCCACTGCATATGCGTTGAAGAAGATGTCTGGGGAGACTATTATTTAACACAAATGACTTAATGACGTAAGTGGGAGTTAAAACTAAACAGATGCTTACTGTTACTGTTATTACTACTTAAAGGACCATCTGTCATGTCTCAAGCTGTACCATGTACACAAGCCCCCACTTCAAATAACTTTGATCCTATGCTGCCCTGAAAATAAAGTGTCTCACTGTTTCCACTGTTTCTTCATCTATTTGCCATGAAGTGATGGGACCAGATGCCATGATCTAAGTTTTCTGAATGTTGAGTTTTAAGCAACTTTTTCAGTCTCCTCTTTCACTTTCATCACGAGATTCTTTAGTTCTTCACTTTCTGCATAAGTGTGGTGTCATCTATCTATCTGAGGTTATTGATATTTCTCCTGGCAATCTTGAATCCAGCTTGTGGATTTTGGTATTAGTAGAGGAAATATTATTGTAAATCTTAGGAAATTTTATTTTGGAAACATATGTCTTTGATTGAGTTATGTGAAAACAATGCTGTCAACGAAGCAGAGGCATGGACTGTAACAAGGGCTCACTGCTTATGTTAAACATAATCCAAAGTTTTCAAGGAAAAGGTGAGAATAATGTTAAATGGAAGAGAATAAACTACTATTTGAAACAGAAGAGACTGTGGCAGTGTTCATTCTCATCAGTTTAGCACATCGATACCTGCTTCAGAATTACTAATTCCCTGGCCAGAGCTGAAGATTTTAGGTTGAAATCTCAAAGAGTGTTACTCAGACTTCTACATTTTTTCAGCACAGATAATTCATGTACACACCAAAGATGAGGGCTTTAGAACTACTGGTGTGAAGACTATCATCAGAAGTAAATTATAAGAGAACTAGAGATCTGTTAATAACTTATGAAATTATAGCATAGCATACAGTTACATTTGTAAAACCTGATTTACTATGTCTATTCTACTAAATTTGGAAATAATTTCAGAAGTGATCTAAGCTACTTTGAGCCATAATTTGTCTTTGTTATTTAGTTGTTAAGTCATGCCCAACTCCTTGAGAACCCATGGAGTTCAGCACACCAGACTTCCCACTCCTTCACTATAATTTGTCTAACACATCTATTGAAAACTATTGACTCATTATCAGGACACAGAATGTCAATGACTTCTCATATTTGTGATTATCATATGTATTATCCCTCCCTTCCATCTGGCAGGTGAAAACATCTTGAACATCTTATTTCCTAAAATGTCTTGTGGGCTAATTTTTTTTTTAAGTGCTCAACTGCTTGTACACACACACACACAGACACACACACACAGTGGATTGAATGACAAAGTGGAATGATCTGAAACATAAAATATGAACTCAGGAGACAGGAATATTCTGTGTCAAGGACAGACCAGAGGATGCTGGATTCAGCAAGAACAGACCATGCAACATTTCTAAAGGGTTTTTTTTTCTTTTATCCATAGTAAAATTTGAATTAGAGCAATCTCTTTTCAGAAAGTCTAGAGATCAGAAAATTGACAAAGAGTAGATATAAAAGTAGTGCTTCTCTGATACATGATGGTGACATTTTAGGTTTTATTCAGAATAATTTCTTTTTCTCCTTTGGTAGGATAAAGGATAAGTCTCTGAAATTTATTAACAGTAGAAAGCTTTACTAAAAATTAGAAATGGGAACCATTTATTTCTAAAAATAATTTTTAAATAAAAATTTGATATATGGCAAAACTGCCACAATATTGTGAAGTAATTATCCTCCAATTAAATTAATCAATTAGAAATTTAAATAGAAATACTTCCCAATTATAATCTAAATATATCTAAAATAATATATTGACAGCATTTGTCAGTTATCTATACTGAAATTCCAGTCAAATGACACTGAAATAATATTTTTAACAAAGAAAATAATGAATAAATCCAATGAATAGTAATACAGGACATCCCTGAAGGAAGACTTTATCTTTGGAGGTCAAACAAAGAGCTGGGTATTAACTTAGCAGAACACAGGAAGCTTAACCTGGGCTCCACTCCATATGCAGGGAAACAAGGGCTCAGTGGTAAAGAATCTGCCTGGACTGGATCCCCTATATTAAAAGACTCCACGAATGTTCAACCTTTGAATCAAAAAAGATCCACAAGTAGGTATAACACCATGAAATTTCAAAACATCAATAGGAAAGAAAAAAATATCCTAAAATCTCCTACAAAAAAATTTCAAAAAGGAGAAACTAATTGTGTACAAAAACGAATAATAAACTTTAGGACAATAATTGCATAAACTTTCAAAAACTATTCTATATGCCAGAAAGCATGAAAGCAATGCCTTAAAATGTTAAGGGAAGTTGATTTTTAACCAAAAATTGTATATTTAGACAAACAGTATATTAAGATTAATGTTATAAAGATATTTTTAAGAACCAAATATCTAATAAGTTTATCTTAGAACATTGTTCACAGGGATTCAGCAAAATTCAAGTAGTGGCCACAGAAGAGAAGGATGTGGCATCTAGACTACAGGGAATTCAGCTAAGTAGTGAGTTTAATTCAGTTGCTTCGTTGTGTCTGACTTCTTGCAACTCCATTGACTGCAGCACACCAGGTTTCCCTGTCCATCATCAACTCCTGCAGCTTGCTCAAACTCATGTCTATTGAGTCAGTGATGCCATCCAACCATCTCATCCTCTATCATTCCTTTCTCTTCCTTCCTTTGATCTTTCCCAGCATCACGGTCTTTTCAGATGAGTCACTTATTTGCATCAGGGGGCCAAAGTATTGGAGCTTCAGCATCAGTCCTTCCAATGAATATTCAGGGCTGATTTCCTTTAGGGTGGACTGGTTGAATCTCCTTGCAGTCCAAGGGACTCAAGAGTCTTCTCCAACACCACAGTTCAAAAGCATCAATTCTTTGGCGCTCAGCTTTCTTTATGGTCCAACTCTCATATCCATACGTGACTACTGGAAAAAACATAGCTTTGACTAGATGGACCTTTGTTGGCAAAGTAATGTCTCTGCTTTTTAATATGTCTATTTAACATGCTGTCTAAAGAAAAACAGTCCTTCAGATCTAGATAGCAGGAAAGACTGGAGCCAAAACACAACAGGCTCCAGAGGAGACAGAGCTAAGGAGGGATATAACATTGGTAGAATATCTTTACATATGTAAGCATTTGGAAAGCATTACAAAGGCTGAGACAGATAAGATGCAGCTAAGATTGGAGAGGTTCATTATGAAAAACTATGCAGGTAAAAACAAAATTAGGCAATTTTCAGCTTCAGGGAAAAATAACACTTAAGAAAGAAAACATAATAGTGATACACTAGAGGATACAAAGACTTCATTTAATTTTTATATATGGGCATGATAGGGGAAGAAAAGTGGGAAGTAGTATAAAGGCTAAGCCTCAAATTGACAAATAAAAGACAATATAACTTATTATTTAGGATACACTGGTAAATGTAAGAAACTGTTTAAAAAGCTGAAAATGAATGTCTCTTCTAGTTGTGAAATAAGACAGGGGTGATAGAGTTAGTACAGTGAACTATTATTTTCAGCATCTTGTAGTATTAGCTGATCTTTTAAGATAAGTGCATATATTACTTTCATTGAAATAAATACCTATATTTAATATCAAAAACAAACACAACACAATAATACAATAATAATATAAAGCTTACTATATATAATAAAAGTAGGAAGAATGGGAAAAAAGAACATAACAAAAAAGACATTAAGATTTAACTTAAGTATTTTATTTAAATAAAATAAAATAAATACATTAAAATAAAATAAATACATTAAAATAAAATTTAGAAAAAATAAATGATTTTGAGAAAGTTCTAGCTGCCTAGCTTCTTCCTGTTTATATTTCCACATTGTTCCAGATTTCTTCTTTATTCACTTGCAGTGAAGATGATTACAAAGATGAGCATATTAGACCTTTCAGTAGATATTTTGAATATTTTTATTTATATTACACACTGCGTCTCCAATAATAGAACTCTGACATAAAATTTTGTAACAAATTATTAACCTCCTGTTTACAAAGCATCACTGGCTCAATGGACATGAACTAGATTAAACTCTGGGATATAGGGGAGGACAGGGAAGCCTGGAGTAGTGCAGTTTAAGGGGTTACAAAGAGTTGGACACGACAGTGACTGAACGACATTATCCTCCTAGTCTATTCCTCTAGGTCATTTTTTTTTTGACCATAGAGTAACCAAGGTTCTAAAAAGTCTCATCTATGAATATTATTATATACAGTATTATTTCTATTTTTATATTTATAACTCACATGATTCTACACAGGTTAGTTTTTTAAACAGTAATCAAAATAAGCAGATCAAATTGAGATAATTCAATAATGCTGTAGTTTTAAAAAATCAATCACTTGAATAACTCAATATTCCTTACAGTTAGGCCATTATGATGATTAAAATTGTTATACAATCTGAAAATAAGTGATAAAAATTGTATTTATATAATATGCAATCGGGTCACAAACAAATATAAATACCAATTTCCTTTTATTCTATTTAATAAATAAACATATTTTAGATAATCTAAGCTATTAAATTATCAACATAGTTATGGGTATTTATAACACATGAATATTCTTCAATGTGTCAGATTTTATCCTCAAATCCATTAGTAATGACTAGTATGGTGGGAATAAAGCTATATTTTTTCTGTTACAAAATTTTTTTAAACCAGTAATACCTTTTACTTCAAGTCAGTTTATGAAACGTCTTATTCAAGACCAACTGTATCAAATTAAGAAATCTCTGTATAAACACCCTCCTCTTCTTGAATGCTGTCTTCTGTGGCATACTTGAGCTGATATGTGTATGCATACTGTTTCTTCAGTCATGTCTGACTCTTCACAATCCTATGGACTGTAGCCCTCCAGGTTCCTCTGTCCATAGGATTCTCCAGGCAAGAATACTTGAGTGGATTGCGATGACTTCCTCCAGGTGATCTTTCCCACCCAGGGATCAAACCTACATATTCTGTGACTCCTGCATTGCAAGCAAATTCTTTAACCGCTGAGCCACTGGGGAAGCCCCTTGAGCTATTAATGCTTTTATGTAGAAACTTGAGATTGCGACTAAAATGACAAATCAAGGTTACCTTCTGAGGAAACTGAAAGATTTAATATCCAAATAGCTACTTCCAAAATGTTGCTAGGTCTATCAAAACATTTATTATAGGTAAAAGGACCTATAATCTAGGAAAAAGCGAACTAAAATGGACCAGAATGGGTGAATTTAACTCAGATGACCATTATATCTACTACTATGGGCAGTAATCCCTTAGAAGAAATGGAGTAGCCATCATGGTCAACAAAAGAGTCCAAAATGCAGTACTTGGATGCAATTTCAAAAACAACAGAATGATCTCTGTTAGTTTCCAAAGCAAAATACATTCAATATCATAGTAATCCAAGCCTATGCCCCAAGCAGTAGCATTGAAGAAGGTGAAGTTGAACGGTTCTATGAAGATCTACAAGACCTTTTAGAACTTATACCCAAAAGGGATGTCATTTTCATTATAGGGGAATGTAATGCAGAAGTAGGAAGTCAAGAAACACCTGGAGAAACAGGCAAATTCGACCTTGGAGTATGGAATTAAGCAGGGACAGAGTTTTGCCAAGAGAACGCACTGGTCATAACAAACACTCTCAACAACACAAGAGAATACGCTATACATGGAAATCACCAGATTGTCAAACCGAAATCAGATTGATTATATTCTTTGCAGCCAAAGATGGAGAAGCTCTACACAGTCAGCAAAACCAAGGCTGGGAGCTGACTGTGGCTCAGATCATGAACTGCTATTGCCAAATTCAGACTTAAATTGAAGAAAGTGGAGAAAACCACTATACCATTCAGGTAAGACCTAATCAAATCCCTTATGATTATACAGTGGAAGTGAGAAATAGATTTAAGGGACTAGATCTGATAGATAGAGTGCCTGATGAACTATGGACAGAGGTTCTTAGGGATCAAGACCATCCCCATGGAAAAGAAATGTAAAAAAGCAAAATGGCTGCCTGGGGAAGCCTTACAAATAGCNATACACACCGAGGAAACCAGAATTGAAAGAGACACATGTACCCCAATGTTCATTGCAGCATTGTTTATAGTAGCCAGGAGATGGAAACAACCTAGATGTCCATCAGCAGATGAATGGATAAGAAAGCAGTGGTACATATACACAATAGAGTATTATTCAGCCCTTAAAAAGAATAAATTTGACTCAGTTCTAATGAGATGGATGAAACTGGAGACGATTATACAAAGTGAAGTAAGTCAGAAAGAAAAACACCAATACAGTATGCTGACATATATATGGAATTTAGAAAGATAGTAATGATGACCCTGTATGTGAGACAACAAAAGAGACACAGAGGTATAGAATGGACTTTTGGCCTCTGAGGTAGAGGGAGAGGGTGGGATGATTTGGGAGAATGGTACTGAAACATGTATACTGTCATATAAGAAACGAAGCGCCAGTCTTGTTCAATCCAGGATACAGGATGCTTGGGGCTGGTGTAGGGGATGATCTGGGGAGATGGTGTGAGGTGGGAGGTGGGAGGGGGGCTTCGGAATTGGGAGATCGTGTACACCTGTGGCTGATTCATGTCAATGTATGGCAAAACCAATACAGTATTGTAAAGTAAAATAAAGTATTAAAAAAAAAAAGAAAGTAAACGAAAAACAAACAAAAAAAATGCAAAGGGTTTTGGGACAACTGAATATCCATCTGAAAAAGAAGGAAGTTGGATGTCCATTTCACACTTTAAGCAGAAAATACAGTATATATCATTAAATATATAAAATTTATAAGCATTGTGATATGATATTAGAGGCAGTCATAATAGGTCTTCAAGTCTTAAAAAAAAAAAAAAGTCCTATAAAATATGAAGCCTCAGAAGACTGAGGAGATCTCTCAAAACTAGGGCTAGCCTCCATTATTCAATGTTGATTTGTGGAAGGATAACCAATTCTTTCTTTATTTTTTATTCTTTTAACTTCATTTTGTATTGGGGTATAGCCCAATTTCTTATTTATTTGACATTTCTTTGCATCAAAATGTTAATGCAAAAACATAAATTGAAAGCAACTTGACTTTCTAAAGTAGACTAATAAATAATGTGTTGATTTTATTCAGTTGGTTGGTATGGGTCCTTGGAGGCTAGTTGAGGTCAATATCATAGACTGGCTTCATTCTGCTGCTTGGAGTCTGTTGATAGCATTCTTGATCAAATATAATATGAGAGAAACTGAATGGGTTTGGTCCTAGTCCCTATTGGTCATATAATCCAGTGGCAGATGAAACTTTTTCTTTTGTTGTTTAGCTGTTAAGTCATGTCTAACTCTGTAGCCCCAGGGAATGTAGCCTGCCAGGTTCCATGGGATTTCCCACACAAGAATACTGAACTGGGTTTCCATTTCCTTCCCCAGGGATCTTCCCAACCCAGGGATCAAGCCTGTGTCTCCTGCATTGGAAGGCACATTCTATACTGCTAAGCCACCAGAGAAGCCTTACTTACAGAAGAATTCTCCTGGAGCCAAGCCAGTGTGAAAATGAAGGATGGATGTTGTTGGAAGACAGTTCTCTGAGTCTCATGGATTTTTGCATGGGTTACATGCCCTTTGGAGGCTGCAGGAGACTGTTCTTTGCCTCTTTCAGTTTTTGGTAACTATTGGCATTATTTGACTTGTGGCCATGCTTAGTCACTCAGCTGTGTCTGACTCTTTCTGACGCCGTGGACTGTAGCCTGGCAGAGTCCTCTGTTCATCAGATTCTCCAAGAAAAAGTCCTGGTATGGGTGGCTGTTCCCTTCTCCAGGGGATCTTCCCAACACAAAGATCAAAGCAGCGTCTCCTGGTTGGTAAGTGGATTCTTTGCCAATGAGGCACCTGGGAAGCCCAAAATGGAATATTATTTATCACTAAAATGGAGTGTACTAGCAAGACATAAAAAGATATGGAATGACTTTATATATTACTAAGTGAAAGTAGCCAATCTGAAAAGGGTGCATGCTGTGTGATTTCAATTATATGACATTCTGAAGAGGCAAAATTGTGGGCATAGTAGCACAGGGCGAGAAGGGATGAATAAGTGAAGTACAGGGGATTTTTTTAGAGATATATATATATATTATAACTGCTAAAAATTAGCTATTATTTAAAAAAGAAAAAAGAGGAGGAAGAGGAGAAGGGCAGGAAGGAAGTAGAATAAAAGAAAATCAGATTTAAATCATGTAAGAACTCAGCACACTCTTGCTGGTTCTGCAGATGAAGGGGACAAGAGCCTAAAACTGCGATATACTACAATTGTCAAAAACAGCTTTGTCAGGACTTCCCTGGTGGTACAGTGGCTAGGCTCAGTGCAGTAGGATGAATTTGATACCTGGTTGCAGAACTGAATCTTACATAATGCACCTAAGACCCAGTGCATCCAAATAAATAAAATTAGTTAATTAATTAATTAAAAATTTAAAAGGTTTAATTTTGTCAACAACCTGAACAAGCTCGGAAGTGGATTTTTACTTAGAGGCTCTAGCAGTTGCTTAGCCAACTGACATCTTGGTTTTGCTCTTGTAATACCCTAACAAACTAAGCTGTGCTGTGCTCGGACTTCTGACCTACAGAATTGTGAGATAATACTTGGCTACTCAGTTTGTGTTAATTTGTTACACAGCAATAGAATTCTATTGCGATTCTCAAATTTTATAAAGCAAGTACCATTATTATTATTTCATAACTGAAGGAATTGAGGCCCAGGAAAGTCATACAGCAATTGAATATTAGAATGAGCATGTTCTATCACTCTATGCTACCAGAGTTCAAATTGGATATCTATTTAGTTTATACCACAAATTTTTACCTAGAGA
Source organism: Raphicerus campestris (assembly GCA_006410735.1). NCBI lineage: Eukaryota > Metazoa > Chordata > Mammalia > Artiodactyla > Bovidae > Raphicerus > Raphicerus campestris. Next base: position 195,131 of record SJYW01037000.1, read on the forward strand.
ATGTTAGAGCTAAACATTTTGAGACAAAAATTAGTTTGAATTCTGTTGATTCAGAGTGTATGATGACCAAGGCATTGTTTGTAGGTTGCTCATTGTGTATAGTTTAAAATCAAGGAAGTAACTTAGAAATCTGACATTATAAGAAACAATTCTACAATGTTAGCTACTTCAGTATTTCGTATTAACTTAGTTAATTTTACTAACATTAGTTTATATTTTAGTTGTTGAAACTAGTAAGCCAGAAAATCATAAACTTTCTTCTTATAATTTAAATTCTCCCAGCATTCTGCTTTCTTACTCTTTCTTTTTCTCTTTATTTAGAACCAAGTATTATCATGTGGAATTCAAATTAGATCTTTTTGTGCATTTAATATTTCTAAGTAAATGAGTTCTTAGTAAGGAAGATTTTTAGAGTTGAGATAATCAGTTTAGCTTCATAAGAAGGCTGTGCAAAGGATATGATTTAAAATTAAGGACAAAATAAAAGGCAACTTTAGCGATTCAGGGAAAATTGATTTATGTGTTTCAATTTGGCTCAAATAATCAGGATAGTTGTTCTGTTTTCATAATATGACAGTTTATTTCTTTAAAAAACCCCTATTACACCCTTTGAGAATTGCTTCATTGGTTTTTGTGCTTTTAACATACATGCAAATTGACCTAAATTAATCTCTAAAATATATTTCAATCTGGTCATTTTAATGACCAAATAAATGTCAAGAAGTTATCTCATATAAACAGATAACCCAATTGATTTTATCATAACACATGATTAATCTTTTCATATTTCAAAATATTGTGTTTTATGTACAATCCTCATGAAGTCACTGAGGATTCACTAAATCATTAGGAACCATAAAATAATACAAAATAAACACAGAAAAACATTCAAAGTCATGGTCTATAGGTTACTCATCTTGGGAAACACTTAAGTAAAATACATAAAAGTGGCTCATTGTTAAGTAAATTCAGAAAATGCATTAAAACACTAAATATTCTGAGGTATTTTCAGCAATAGATAAATATTTAACTCAATATTTCCCAACTTATTTTACCTTGGGAAGCTTTTCCCCAAATAATTCCATTAGCTGAAGTTTCATGGAAAGGTATTTTTGAAACACTGGCATAGAGAAATTCCTGGAACATAAAATATGTTTTGGAAGATACAGTGACATGCAAGATAAAAGTACAGATTCCACTGGCAACAGAATGGCTGGGAAACTAGACTCCAAACACACACTACCTGAATGAAATGATTTATAGGTTTGAAGTTCCTCAGTTTCCTTATTGGTTAAATGGAAGCAATAAGGAAAGGCATGGTATTTTAAGATTACAAGACCCAGGGCTGGAACATCTGGGTTTGAATTCCTATTTCTCCACCCACTAGTCGTGTGATCTCAGCCAAGGTATCTACGCTAGTTGAACCTCATGGATAACCTTTGAAGACCACTGGGTTAAATTTTTAAATATATGTGGAGAAATTAAATGAATATATGGGAAAAATTAGCTTTCAGTAATTTCAGCTAGCNCAATAAGGAAAGTCATGGTATTTTAAGATTACAAGACCCAGGGCTGGAACATCTGGGTTTGGATTCCTATTTCTCCACACACTAGTCGTGTGATCTCAGCCAAGGTATCTACGCTAGTTGAACCTCATGGATAACCTTTGAAGATCACTGGGTTAAATTTTTAAATATATGTGGAGAAATTAAATGAATATATGGGAAAAATTAGCTTTCAGTAATTTCAGCTAGCATCATAATTGTTTATATGGCTTTTAGGATGATTAAATGAGACTATTTAGGAAATATTTAGAAGAATGCCTGACATGGTTCAATTACAAATATCTTCGCTCTTCCTCTCTTTCTCTTCATTGGCACTGCTTCTTCCTTCTTTTCTAAGGTAAGATTTGATCCACTTTGGAGTTTCTGAAGTATAATTATTCTGTTGGATGATGCCTTGTTTACAAAGAATTTGGAGAAAGCAAACAGATGTAGAAATTAGGTCAAAGTAAAACTGAGAGCATGGAAGCAAACTAAATCAGAAACTATTAGAATATACAGTAACCCATTCCATACATTCCAAAGGTTGCTAAAAATGGCTAAATAATTTTCTCTAAGTTTCAAAGTAAAATGGTGAACAAACTTAGTTACTTATTAAAATAATATCTTTTTCTAGTACTGAGACCTAAAAACCTTTTCTACATGTTTGAAAAAGGACACTCCTATGTTAAACATAATGACATTTTCTTAAATGTAAAGTGTAAATACAGTCACACAATTCAGCCAAAGAAATTTTCCACAAGCCTTCCTTATTAAAACTAAAACAATCAATTAAGTAATTTAAAAAGTTATAAGATGACCTAGTGAAATGAGTGGACATCTGCACGGATAACCACTTCAAACACTGAGAGTCAGAGGCTCTATTTTGTGCTAAGGCCAGCTAAATTCTCCTGCCAAGAGAGAGCAAAACAATACTCTATGAGTAAAGAAAACAGTGACACTCTTATATACACATAATGGGATCTGATATCTGACGAAACAGTCTACACCATCTCTGCACTAAGCCTCAGACATGCTTGAGGTTTTCTTCAGAAAATCATATTTCAGAACATAGAAAAAATGACCAAAGTATTTGCATGTAGACCAATATAAATTATTTTTGTTCACTTTCATGCATTGGAGAAGGAAATGGCAACCCACTCCAGAGTTCTTGCCTGGAGAATCCCAGAGACGGGGGAGCTTGTTAGGCTGCCATCTAGAAGTTGCACAGAGTCGGACACAACTAAAGCGACTTAGCAGCAGCAGCAGCAGCAGCAGTAAAATGCCAAAGTAAATATTATCAGTTGACAACTTAACATTTAAAAACTCTCACTAAAGCACCCCACCAGTATTTACTATTCATTAACACAGATTCTTGGATCATAGTTTCATTTAGATTAATTATAAATGAAGTCTATAAAAAGAAGTTGAAAATTACCTGGCTACATATTACTTGTATGTGTATGTGGAATGTGATTTACCTGTAGAATAATTTCTTTTAACCATTGCTCTGACAATATTTTATAGCTATACACTATGAAGTTGTATCTATTTCAGTTCAGTTCAGTTCAATTCAGTCACTCAGTCGTGTCTGACTCTTCGCGACCCCATGAATTACNTGTGATTTACCTGTAGAATAATTTCTTTTAACCATTGCTCTGACAATATTTTATAGCTATACACTATGAAGTTGTATCTATTTCAGTTCAGTTCAGTTCAATTCAGTCACTCAGTCGTGTCTGACTCTTCGCGACCCCATGAATTACAGCACGCCAGGCCTCCCTGTCCATCACCAACTCCCGGAGTTCACTCAAACTCACGTCCATTGAGTCAGTGATGCCATCCAGCCACCTCATCCTCGGTCGTCCCCTTCTCCTCCTGCTCCCAATCCCTCCCAGCATCAGAGTCTTTTCTAATGAGTCAACTCTTCCCATGAGGTGGCCNCTTATTCAAAGCTAGAGCACATGGATCCAAATCTTCCAGGAGCAGTTATGAGCCATTAAGTCACAAATTTAAGAGACTGTGTTATGGCATATCTTTGTTTTATACCACTAGAAATTGCTAACATCCTCAAACAACCATTTCTATAGACTTTGATCTCAGTGTATCAAGATGTAGGCTCAGTTTGAACAAGAATAATCAGGGGAATATTGCTTTTATAATATTTCTATTCTAATTGAAAACAGTAAAATTCAAAATGTTTAAGAATACATTAAATATTATAATGAAAACTTACAATTTTGACAGATTGGAACATTTGAAAATTTATTATGGAAGTTCTTAAATGTCATAATAATAGTAAAAACAGTAATAATGGTGATGTTAATACAATAAGAAGAGCACATTTTAAAATCCAGTGTTTGCTATAAGGTCTTTCAATATACCACAGAAAGTAATTTTACCAAACTCGGATTTCTTTTCTCTATAAAACACAAGCTGTTCATTTTAACATATAATTTAATTTCCATTCTGAGTAAATGAAATTCTTTACCAGGAAATATTACAAACATTAATCTAGCATAATTAAAAAGTGATTTCCTTTAAAAGCTACAGTGTGGAGAGATAACATATAATTTGAAATTAATTTTAAAGGGAGTATTACAGATACACCAAATCATAGTGGGTTTAATATGGATGGGAAATTGATAGTAAGATATTAGATGTGCTTTCATTTGCAATCCCTGAAACATACTACAGGTCACTGGTATCAGGGAACAAAACTCAGCTTTACTCATTCACTGAAAGTGGTGAGGACAGAGGCAGACTGGGCTATCTCCTTATATCTTATTCTTCTGAGCATCTCCAAATGAACATCAGTCAGAGAAAACATACTTAAATTTATAGCCAGGCATCTGACCGTCCTTGCCAACAAAGGAAAGGACATATTTCACATTAATAGGAAGAAAATAATAATCATAAAAAATGGATAAATGGTAAAGAGGAGACTGATGTAGAGAAAATTCTGACTACATCTCCACAGAATGTCAATTAGGCTCACTGAATTACTATTTTGTAGTTCCAATGGATTTGACTACCTAGATTTTTTTTTTTAATCAGGACATGTAATTAAACTACACATTAAGTATGTTTGAACAATAGCCCTTTGCTGAATAGAAATATCACTTTAGTTTTTTAACTTAAAGCTATTCATTATACTGGACTTCCCTGGTGGCTCAGATNAATCAGGACATGTAATTAAACTACACATTAAGTATGTTTGAACAATAGCCCTTTGCTGAATAGAAATATCACTTTAGTTTTTTAACTTAAAGCTATTCATTATACTGGACTTCCCTGGTGGCTCAGATGGTTAAGCGTCTGTCTACAATGCAGGAGACCTGGGTTCGATCCCTGTGTTGGGAAGATCCCCTGGAGAAGGAAATGGCAATCCACTCCAGGACTATTGCCTGGAAAATCCCATGGTCAGAGGAGCTTGGTAGGCTACAGTCTATGAGGTTGCAAAGAGTCAGACACGACTGAGCCACTTCACTTCACTTCACTTCATTCATTATACTACTATTGCTAATTTTTTAAAAAAGTAAACAGGCATGGTGTCTTTAATTTTCTTTTATGTTTTTAAGTCAACAGGTAATGGTTAAAATCTTATTGTGATGAGAAAAAAGGCACAGAAACATTAAAGCTTCCTGGAAAGAAAATCTCATTCTATAGACAACATAAACCTTTGAAATAGTCATAATCTGCCTTGTGTCAATACTTAATGAAGTGCTAAAACTAATTCTACAGACAGTAAAAGCAAAACAAAACAAAATAAAAAAAACATTCTAAGGGGAGATATTAATAAAGGAAGGAACAAAAAAGAAAGCATAATCAAGGAGGTGAGACTAGTGGGTGTTGACTTAAGTTACAGTTGGCATTTGGATAGGCTAAGAAAGGGGCAAAATGTTTAAGGGAAGATGAAGCTCTGAGATCAAGACTGTGTAAAAATATAAACAGATCTGTGTCTAACTGGAACCTACAGTGTGTGCTAAGAGATGAACAGAATTGGATAGATAGGAATAAGTCACATTAAAGCAGGGAGAGTGAGCTTCAAAATGAAATGGACAGCAGGAGCATCTTTCTACCTGCAAAAGTGAAATAGTGATAAGAAAAATAACGTGTTATTTCAATTAACTTCCAAGGTCACTCCCACTATTCACTCATCTAAAATTAACTCTCTATCAGAACTTTATAGAAGAAATTGTTGGGATGTAGAGATGTTACCACTCAGGGTGGTTGGGTGAGGCTGATAGAGACAGCAGATCTAATTTGATTCTGAGCTGACTTTAGGCCCCTGACCTCCCTTTCCTTAGAAAACTTACTTTTAAAAAACTTGTAATTATAAGCCCTTCTCTGTTCCTTTAAGATGTAAAATTTCTAACATGTCTTGTCAGTTGTACAACCCAGGAATATCTTTCTCAAAAACCTGGGAACCATCTATTTAAAATGTAATCATTTATTAGTCTGTGGAACGGTAGGAGCCTATGGAGAAGGCAATGGCACCCCGCTCCAGCGCTCTTGCCTGGACAATCCCATGGACAGAGAAGCCTGGTAGGCTATATACAGTCCATTGGGTCATGAAGAGTCAGATATGACCAAGTGACTTCACTTTCACTTTTCATTTTCACGCATTGGAAAAGGAAATGGCAACCCACTCCAGTGTTCTTGCCTGGAGAATCCCAGGGCTGGAGGAGCCTGGTGGGCTGCCATCTATGGGGTAGCACAGAGTCAGATATGACTGAAGTGACTTAGCAGCAGCAGCAGCAGCAGGAGCCTAACTTCTACAGGGATTCTTGCTTCAAGTTAGTTATTAGATTACTTTGTGTTATAAAGATGGAAGAAACTTCACTTTTCCTTTGGATAAGCTCAGTTGGATTCAACTGACCTATGATCTTCCCCTCATCCAAGCCCTTAAAAACCCTTTAGGCTTTCAAGTAGAGCTGAGTTCAGACTGAATTTTATTCTCATTCCCCTACTGCAATACCCAAAAATAAAGTCTTCTTTGCCTGCTTAACATTGCCCAGTGAAATTTTTGCTTTGAAATTGGATTTACCCATCTGCTTTGCATTACAAACTCTGATATTGTCATTCTGTGTTAGTCACGTGTTAATAGGAACTACTTGAGAGGAGCCTCATGTATTACACTGTTTGTATCTGCCTTATTCACTAACCTACAGCCAGGCATCCTGGAATGCAAAGTCAAGAAGGCCTTAGGAAGCATCACTACAAAGCTAGTGAAGGTGATGGAATTCCAGTTGAGTTTTCAAATCCGAAACATGATGCTGTGAAAGTACTGCACTCAATACGCCAAAATTTGGGAAACTCAGCAGTGGCCACAGGACTTGAAAAGATTAATTTTTATTCCAGTCACAAAGAAAGGCAATGCCAAAGAATGTTCAAACTATCACACAATTACACTCATCTCACACACTAGCAAAGTAATATTCAAAACTCTCCAAGCTAGGCTTCAACAGTACATGACCTGAGATCTTCTAGCTGTTCAAGGTGAATTTAGAAAAAGCAGAAGAACCAGAGATCAAACTGCCAACATCTGTTGGATCAAAGCAAAGAAATCCAGGAAAACATCTACTTCTGCTTCATTGACTATGCTAAAGCCTTTGATTGTGTGGACCACAACAAACTCTAAAATTCTTCAAGAGATGGAAATACTGGATCACCTTCCATACCTCCTGAGAAATCTGTATGCAGGTCAAAAAGCAACAATTAGACCTAGACATGGGACAATAGACTGGTTCCAACTGGGAAAAGAGTACATCAAGGCTGTATATCGTCATCCTGCTTATTTAACTTATATGCAGAGTACATCATGTGAAATGCTGGGCTAGATGAAGCACAAGCCAGAATCAAGATTGCTGGAAGAAATACAAATAATATTTCAGACTATTCAAAAATCAGATATACAGATGACACCACCCTTATAGCAGAAAGTGAAGAAGAACTAAAGAGCCTCTTTATGAAAGTGAATGAGGAAAGTGAAAAAGCTGCATTTACCATTTGAAATGTATTTGAAAAAGCTGCATTTTTAAAACTCAACAGTCAGAAAACTAAAATCACGGCATCTGGTCCCACCACTTCATGGTAAATAGATGGNAGTGAAAAAGCTGCATTTACCATTTGAAATGTATTTGAAAAAGCTGCATTTTTAAAACTCAACAGTCAGAAAACTAAAATCACGGCATCTGGTCCCACCACTTCATGGTAAATAGATGGGGTAACAGTGGAAACTGGAGAAGGCAAGGGCACCCCACTCCAATACTCTTGCCTGGAAAATCCCATGGATAGAGGAGCCCGGTTGGCTGAAGTCCATGGGGTCTCTAACAGTCAGACATGACTGAACTTATTCACTTTCACTTTTCACTTTCATGCATTGGAGAAAGAAATGGCAATCCACTCCAGTGTTCTTGCCTGGAGAATCCCAGCAACGGTGGAACCTGGTGGGCTGCTGTCTATGGGGTCGTAGAGAGTCAGACACGACTGAAGCGACTTAGCAGCAGCAGCAGTGGAAACAGTGACAGACTTTATTTTCTTGGGCTCCAAAATCACAGCAAATGGTAAATGCAGCCATGAAATTAAAAGACACTTGCTCCTTGGAAGAAAAGTTATTACCAACACAGACAGCTTACTAAAAAGCAGAAACATTACTTAGACAACAAAGGTCCATCTAGTCAAAGCTATGGTTTTTCCAGTAGTCATATATGGATGTGAGAGTTGGACTATAAAAAAAGTTGAGCACCAAAGAATCAATGCTTTTGAACTGTGGTGTTGGAGAAGACTCTTGAGAGTCCCTTGGATACTAAGTAGATCAAACCAATCAATCCTAAAGGAAATCATCCCTGAATACTCATTGCATGGACTGATGCTGAAGCTGAAGCTCCAATACTTTGGCCACCTGATGCAAAGAATTGACTGAATTGACTGATTGGAAAAGACCCTGAAGCTGGGAAAGATTAAAAGCAGGAGGAGTAGAGCATAACAGAGGATGAGATGGTTGGATGGCATCACTGACTAGATGGACATGAGTTTGAGCAATCTCTGGGAGATGGTGATGAACAGGAAAGCCTGGCACTCTGCCGTCCATAGTTTCACAAAGTCAGACACAGTGAGTGACTGAACTGAGAATTAATCTGGGTTATTGCAAAGACCATTTTAGAAAAAACAGCTTTATACCGACACATATTTGTGCTTCAAAGATACTGTGTTGTTGTTGTTGTTTTTTCCTTTTTGCAAATTGAAGGGTTTAGGTCCACCCTGCATCGACTAAGCCTAACAATATCGTTTTTCCAACAGCATTTGCTCACTTCCTGTTTCTCTGTCACATTTTGGTATTTTTCCCAATAGCTTGAATAGTTTCATTATTATTATATGTGATTGGTGACCTATGCTTGCTGATCTTTGGTGTTACTACTTTGACTCACTGAAGGCTCAGATGATGATTAACATTTTTTAGCAATATAATATGTGTTAAGATATGTGCATTTTTTTAGACATAATGCTATTTCACACTTAACAAACTACAGCATAAACATAATTTTTATATTTACTAAGAAACCAAAAAATTCATGTGACTCACTTTATTTTGATATTTGCTTTATTGTGCTGGTCTGCAACCAAACCCACAATATCTCTGAAATATGCCCGTAAGCTATATTTTTTACTTCTATTTTATCATGTAATCATAATGTAATGCATTAAAACAGACTCATGTGACAGCACAGGACACAGAAAATAGTGTAAAACAACCATTGTTGGTGTATACTCTTCTATGCGTATTTGGCAATAATGGGTTTCCCAAGTGGCTCAGTGGTAAATAATCTGCCTGCCAATACAGGACCTGCAGGAAATATCGGTTTGGTCTCTGGGTTGGGAACATCCCCTGGAGGGGGAAACAGCAACCCAGTCCAGTTTTCCTGCCTGAAAAAAAATCCCAGGGACAGAGGGGCCTGGCAGGTTACAGCCCATGGGGTCGAAAGGATTGGCCATGACCAAGCACACACACAGTTTATCAATAGCTTTCTCTACAATCTTATAAAATGATGGTTTAAAACAAAATAGTTCCCTTGACCCTCATATATGTAGCAAAATATAGTTAACAAAATAGTTCATATGTATTTAAGAAAATGTTCCTTTGACTTCTCAGGAAGAAAAGGGGACAACATAGGATGAGATGGTTGGCATCACTGACTCAAAGGACATGAGTCTGAGCAAGCTGTGGGAGTAGATGATGGACAGGGAAGCCTGGCATGCTGCAGTCTACTCCTGGGATTGCAAAGAGTTGGACACGACAGAGCGACTGGACTGAACTGAACTGACCCTCATAAGAAACATTTATTATACAGACTATGCCTTGTCATAATTCAGCCAGGATATTAAAAAATTGAAAATATATGATCTGACACTTTGCCTTTTATTATTATCCGCTTTTTTAAAAGGAATCAAATTTCTATATTTGCAGCATCATTTTTATGGGTAACATCTACATATTCGTTTGCACTGTTCATTTTCCAGCCTTTTTGCTCATTTTCTCTAAGACAGAGGTTTTTATATCCAGAATGAGGAAAAACATTTTAATTTGCAGATGATGTTACATTCTATAATGACTCAATTACTTACTGCGCATATGTTTTCCTTACACATTACTATATCATTTTAACAAATATACTGTATTAATTTATGAAGAAATGCACAAATCATCAAAACACCCTACAATGATATCATAGAATGCTTCCAAAATGCTGTTTATCCATTTCATTGCTTTATTTGTATGAGGCAGCAGTGCCACTTACAAAGCAGATGTTGTGATAACAGGTGTGCGTGCCCCCTGGATATCCAAAGGATATATTCCTGCTAAGTGGTAGTCTAATCACCCAAGCTCCATGGAAGCTTAAATTTAAATCAGATGTTAATTGCACCCAGAGTTCAGCTGATCTTTGCATTCAATTATCTTTCCTAAAGCCAAATGGAAAAATGCTTTGACTCAGGAAATTGTATATGAAATTCACATCTGCAATAAGAAAAACATGTTTACAAAATATGTGCATTTGAAAAAGAGACAACCTTCAGACATTCTCAAATCTATTATTTTCCCCACTATCTGATGTTGTCTTCATCACATAGTTTCTATGAAAAGATTATATCTGGAAAATCTCTGCTTTACAACTTTGCTTGTCATTGCAAGCTTCTTTACATAAGGACTGAATTTTCCCATCTCTCTATATTGGGCGTTTTCTACGAAGGTTCTGTTTTCTACCTAAGTTGTTCCACACACCCATGACAATGGACCTTAGAGACTTACAGTAGGCAAACATTAGAACGAGCTACTTATTTTCTCAACACTCTCTTCCATTAACTTGGTTTCTCACTTTCCCAGCTCCTCTTACTCCTTTTTTCCCTTTACTATAGCGATTCCATAATGAACAGTTTCTTGGTGCTGCTCTGCTCTGTCTTTAATTCTCCAGTTCCTGAGTCACCTTATCTAAAGTCACCTCAGTGCAGGCAGCTTATGTCTTCAGTTTTGACCTCTTCCAAGTTTCAATCTCAGCTTTCCAATCATATGATGGACACCCAGGAAAATCATCCAGGTAATCTAATTCTATCCATCACTTCCCTCCCAGCATGGATATCTGCTTTCTTTCTTTGGCTATATACTTTATCTTTCATCACTATACTAATTAAATTTTAAGGTCAAACTTTCAGAGTGAGCTTGATTCCTTTCATTCTGTTTCTTTCTCTTTGTTAACCCCCAATGATCCACTTTTATTTAGTCTTTTTCAGTTTTCTAATTTATTTTGCTGAAAAAAATGTCTAGTCCTATTGAGCTTCATAACAATTGTTACTCTGTGAGGAACTGACATTACATACTAAGTTTACACTTCTAAACTCATGGTGGGCATCTTAGCTGTGACAAGCAAAACTTTGTGTTAAGGCTATATATATTCCAGTCGTATTGTTCTTGAAGTTCCAGTATTTGATCCCTTGTTTTATATGTAACAGAATGTCAGAATGTTCTTTCATTGTCCTGCCTAGTTTATACATTTTTATCAAAAATGAAGAAGAAACTTGTTTTCTAAGATCAGAGCTATTGGAATTAGTTATTTTAAAAGGACATTGTANACATTACATACTAAGTTTACACTTCTAAACTCATGGTGGGCATCTTAGCTGTGACAAGCAAAACTTTGTGTTAAGGCTATGTATATTCCAATCGTATTGTTCTTGAAGTTCCAGTATTTGATCCCTTGTTTTATACGTAACAGAATGTCAGAATGTTCTTTCATTGTCCTGCCTAGTTTATACATTTTTATCAAAAATGAAGGAGAAACTTGTTTTCTAAGATCAGAGCTATTGGAATTAGCTATTTTAAAAGGACATTGCANAAGTTCCAGTATTTGATCCCTTGTTTTATATGTAACAGAATGTCAGAATGTTCTTTCATTGTCCTGCCTAGTTTATACATTTTTATCAAAAATGAAGAAGAAACTTGTTTTCTAAGATCAGAGCTATTGGAATTAGTTATTTTAAAAGGACATTGTATAAAGTGTTAAATTTCTGGGCAAAACAAAACAAAATCCAGATTATTACAAATATCTATTCTAACCTTAAGCCAAATTAAAAGCCAGGGGTTGCAACTACCCAAAAGAAGAAAGATAAATCAACGTACTTGTGGAGTCAAAATCAATTGATGGGCAGCAGAAATCATAGTAAATACTCTATACCACACAGTAAGACCCATGTACACATGGCACAGAGTTCTTTGTGAAACAGGGGAAAACACAATTAATTGAAACTCTATCCAATCACCAGAAATCTATTTCATACTCTTGTTTTCTATAACAAAATAAATGTATATAAGCCTGTCTTTTTATGTTATTACTGTTACTTTAAAAAAAAAATTCAGACAGGCTAGAGTAAAAGAGGCTCAGATGTACCTGAAGACTAAAGTAATATCACTGTGCTTTTTTTTCCCCCTTTAAACCCTCATAACATAAAACAGGCAAACCAATTTAAACTAGATTTGGAAAATAAAAAGTTGCTGTCTGCCTAGTTTAATCCCAGTGAATTTTATATCAGAACAATAAATTACTGAAAATGCAGGCTTCCAATGGAACCTTGATAAATATTTAATCATAGGCACTAGGCCCATAACCATAAGCTGTGTTCTTTATTCTTATTTGTTTCAACAGTAACTTTTATTCTTTTTATGGAAGACATCAAATGATGAGGGATAATCACTCATGTGAATATATGTGTGCTTACCAATACCATCAGTGCAATACTGCTGCAAATAGATTTAGTTGTGCAAGGGTGAAATTATAATAATGACTACTTCTGCAACAGAAAGGAAAAAAATCTCTCCCCTATACATTTGCTAAGTAGTTGAGATGATGGTGAAGGCACATACCTAAAGGTTGTTTTATGTTTATATTAAAAATTTTATTTTAAGCTATCAGAAGGCATCACTTTAATACCCAAATATATACAGCACCAATGTAGGAGTAGTGCACGCTTTAAGCAAATTTTTACTTATTCTTCAGAGCTTACCTTAAATGTCACTCCCTTAAGGATGCCTTCTTGGGCCAACATCCAGAGAACAGGTCTATTCTTCTGATCTGTGCCCTGTAGTGACCTCTCTTTTCCTTTCGTGGTATGCATTTCAATGATGAGCTAGTCAAATTAGATTCTAGTCTCCATGAGGATTGAAACAACACGTATCCTATTAGAGTCTGTATTCCACTAAATACTCAATAAATATTTATAAGTACACATTTGATAATTCCATTGAATTATCAATAATTAAAAAGCTGATAAAACAGACTGAGGAAAATATTTTAAAAGGTCTTTGGATGCCCAAATCTTTATGGACAGGAAGAGTTGGAGGAAACAACCTACCTACAAACACAGGCTATTTCCTATGTAAAAGGAAAGATGACTTTGCACAATTAAAAATCCAGTGGGCATGTTAGGGGAAGCACACTGACTGAAACCACCCAACCTGGCCAGGCTCTCTAGTAACCATTCTCATGAGTTGTTTTACGACAGGAGGTCCTGGTAAGGAATATGGAACTAATAAGCCAACACCAACCGGAAGAGTTCGGGAAGGGTCAAAAGGAAACAACGCGTGTCCATCTACTTCCCAGAATCCCTCTCACTAGCATCCATCTTGGCTGAGCGATGCATGCACCCCAGGAAGGACTCTGAGTCAGAATGATTGGCCAAAGACAACCCGGAAACTAATCCCATCACCATAAAACCCTAGACTACAAGCCACATGGCAGAGCAGTTCTCCTGGGCTCCCTTACTCCACTGCTCTCTGCCCTGGGTGCCTTCTTCCAATAAAGTCTCTTGCTTTGTCAGCACGTGTCTCCTTGGACAATCCTTTTCCAACAAGAATGTTAGACAAGAGTCTGCTCTTGGGGCCCTGGAGGGGGTCCCCCTTCCTACAAAGGCAGACTAACAGGAGAAGTAGGGCAGAAAGCAGGACTGGACCTTAACCAAGGAACTGGCAAAAGTAATTCTGTAAAAATTTAGAATTGTTAATGATGAGTGACTGTTGTGTACCGCCCTTATCTTCTCTTTTTAAACTGAAATGTCAGTTATCATCTTACACCTGACAACTGGGGCTTCCTAGGTGGCACTAGCAGTAAAGAATCCACCTGCCAATGCAGGATACATAAGAGTTGTGGGTTTAGTCTCTGGGTTGGGAAGATCCCCTGGAGGAGAGCATCACAACCCACTCCAATATGCCTTTCTGGAGAATCCCATGGGCAAAGGAGCCTGGTGAGCTATAGCCCATGGGGTCACAAAAAGTTGGAGACAACCATAGCAGCTTAGAATGCACACACCTGACAATTATTGAATACTATGTGACTGTGAAGCAGATAGCTGATCTCTTTAGTCTTCACATCAAGAGGAATCATACCAGGGAGTCAAATTCAATGACTGTTATTCACATGTAGACCTGTTTTAGATAACAAAAATCTGAATCTTGACCCTGATTCTCTAAGAGGATGAGATTTGAGAAAGGTCTTTGAAAGAATGCGTATATTCTGCATAGTGGAAGAATATAAATTATTTTTGGCCAAAACAGTCTGTAGAAATTTTAAAACATTGCTGCAAATCTTGAATAGTCATTCCTTTGAGAGGTAGGAGCATATGCCTTCTCCCTTTGAGCCTGTGACTCAAATTTAAATAATATTTAATAAAATATATTGACAATAAAAATTATGCTATGTAATGTAGAGGTGAAGTCATAAAAAGTCTCTCAGCTTCTGCCTTATCTGCTGTGACATTCACTAATACACAATATAAGAAGTCCAACTACCCTGAACCCATTATGCTATAAGGAAACTCAGCTATAGGGAGAAGCCAATTGAAGACATTCAGCTGAGCCAATCTTTGGATCACCACAATAGTATACATGAAGACCAGTGCTTCACAAAGTTTGGTCCATGGAAACTCTAAGATGTACTGAAATTCTTTCAAGGGGTCTGTGTGCTCAAAACTATTTTGTAAATAATATTAATACATTATGTGCCTTTATCCCTGTGTTGGTATTTGAAGTGGTCAAACAAACAAAAAAACTCTGAAGCCTTAGCATAAATCAAGGCAGACATACCACAGTGTATTAATATTTTTTAAATTCTTTATTTCCATACACTTGTAAGAAAATATATATATATATCATTTTCACAAGAATATTCTTTTAAAAAAACTTTAATAATGTAGAAAAATCTCAATTTTTTCAAGTGAAAATTCTTTAGTACTCATCTTTTTAATATTCTGTGTATCAAGATGAGAAATATGTATGAATTACATTGCTGCATACAAAAGTATGATCCTTGTAGGTGCTTCTTTCAAAGAACACAATTTTTACAAGAAAGAATGACTGGAAAATGTAGAGTAATTCATTATTAGGTATCTGGAAAATGTTTTCTTGGAAAATAAAGTATTTCAAAGAAAAAAGTTGACAGTATTGATTGCCAAGAATAAATTTTAAGTTTTTATCTGCCACCATCAGCTTCATACATTCCCAGGACTTTCCTGATAAGATGGGTAATGACTTTAATAAATATCATTAAATTTTTTTATAATGAAGTATGTCAACATTTGCAAGATATGCATAGTTGAGTAAAACTATACCTGTGTACATTATAAAAATCACTCATGAATAAAAAGCCCACTCAAAGTACAAGATATGTGGATGGATTTTAATGTAACAGAGTGCAAAAAAGTTCATTAGTATAGTTTTAGATTCCCTGTTGAAACTATACTTTAAAAAGATAACTCTTGTCAAGTTTTTATACAGTACCAAAGGAAAATTATCTCAAGGCTATTAAAATATTTCCCCCTTTTCCTACATTTACCTTTATGTAGGGTCAGATTTTCTTCATATACTTTAATCAAAACAACATATTGCAGCACTGGGCACAGAAGCAGATATGAGAAACAGGATATTTTCTAGTAAGCCCCAAATTAAGGGGTTTTGAAAAAAAAAAGTGATACTTTTTACAAATTGTTTTTGCTTTGGAAAATATATCTTTTTATTTTAAAACTTTATATGATATCAATTAAAGGGATTATAACAACTATTTTTAAAAATTAAAATAAATATGCTTTAATTTTTAATATAATGAATACCAATGGTTATAATCCACATAACAAAGATCATTTGAGGTCCTGAATAATTTTTTAGCCATATGAAAGTATTCCCTGAATAATCTTTAACCACGTTAAAAGTGTTCTGAGGCAAAAAAGATTATTCCAAATAATTGTAAATAGCAATTGTCCCAGTCATCCTAGTCATTCAGATCTTCCAAGTGAGGCCAAAAACATCATGGGGCAAACACAAACCATTCCTGCTGTGCTCTTTTTCGAATTCTTCACTCACAACAACCATAACCATAAAGAACGCTGGTTGTCTTATGCCACTTAGAATGGGTTTATCCTACAATGATAGATAATTAAAACACTAACTTGTTGTCTCTTGGCTTTTTTACCTGATCCCACTTTTTACATTCACTCCCTGCATCCAGTCACATATGCTGGCAGTCTTGCAGTTTCTTAGATTTCTTCAGTCTCCTCCCCCCAGTTTCCTGGATTTATATTTTACTTGGTAGCTCATGAAATCCTTCCATCTCCATAGCCAGAAATTTAACTCAGGCTGTTCAAGCTCTCATCTGAGAGATGGCAATAGCCTTCTAACCAATTTTCCTAGCCATCCTTTTCGTCCGGCTACTACTTTGTGTCAGGGATTTTTTTTTTTTAATTTAAGTATAAATTTGGCATTATTAGCTTTCTGCTAAAAAGCCTTCAATAGCTAGTCACTACAAATCAGGATAAAGAGTAAACTCTTAAAGGGAACAATAAAAACTCAAGCAATCTGATTTCTACTGTCTCTGTGGCCTCATCTCCATCATAAATTTCAATATTCTGCTGTACCAACAGTAGCTTCCAGACTAAACCATTATCTCTGAAATCTCTGTACTTGTGCATTCACTTTTCCCTCTGTTATATCCTGCCAGCCTGTCAAGATCCATGTTAATAATCATCTCTTTTCAGAAGCAACATATGATTTCAGAAGAATGAATTAGATTTTCTGCCCTGTGTATTTATATTACAGTAGCTTTTACCTGCATTTTAACATTTATCAGAATATATATAACTTGTACTGTACTGAGAGCTCACTAAGAGATGGAATTGCTTTCCTTCTTTGTATTTTTGAAATTCTGTTATCACAGTGATGAACAAATATCTGTGGGATGAATAATGGAATAGTTTTTATACAGTAGATATTTTCACAAATATTTGAAAATAATTTAGTCACCTGTAGTGAGAATGTGATATTAAACAAAGATTCAGAATGAAAGAGTTATTAATAGTCTTTAAACAAGTCAAGAAAAAAAGAAGGGCCATTACACTCTAGGTAAATGTTATTAAGAAGACCTCACAGATTCTACTAGTTTTAAGCTAGGAGTTGTACTCTGTCTTTTTTACTATTTAATATCTGCTTAATCTAGCATTCCAGAGCTGATTAATACTTTCATGCTTTCAAAGATATAAAATTACACAGTAACAGTCCACAACATAATTCTATGCTCAAATATGCTTTTCAGTGCACTCTTCATGCTTCAAATATTTATACAATAGTTTTAGCTTAGCATAGCACAATTATTCTCTGTGTATTGCCAACTGAATACCTATCTGCTTCCTTAACAAACTTGGTTTCAATTTACGATGAAGAAAAAGCATTAAATGGAGTAAGGGAATGAGGGAGGGTTTTGACCAGAGAAATAACATGATATGGCATAGCCTTTAAAAAAATCAATTTGGCTACAGTTTTAAGAATAACCTTTAAAAGTGGTATACTGAACATCTTTTGTTTGCAACTCTTGACTTATTCTCCATCTTTCTCAACCCTGCCTTGCACCCCAGGAGATCCTTGCATACGAATGTCATCAACTGACTCCCTCTCTTCCAGCTCCCAGTTGGATCTGGCCAACTGAAGTGCATTACATACCTTTTGTTTCCCAGGCGGCTCAGTGGTAAAGAATCCACCTGCAAATGAAGGAGACACAGGAGATCCAGGTTCTATCCCTGGGTTGGAAAGATTCCCCTGGACAAGGAAATGCTAACCC
The DNA here is from genome assembly GCA_006410735.1 of Raphicerus campestris. Taxonomy (NCBI): domain Eukaryota; kingdom Metazoa; phylum Chordata; class Mammalia; order Artiodactyla; family Bovidae; genus Raphicerus; species Raphicerus campestris. The sequence continues at coordinate 213,321 of SJYW01037000.1, forward strand.
ACTTCAGTATTCCTGCCTGGAGAATCCCATGTACAGAAGAACCTGGTGAACTATGGTCCACAGGGTCACAGAAGAGTTGGACACAACGGAGCATGCATGCATTCATCCTAGATACCTTCTGAATCCAGTTTTACATTCTTTTCAGCTGCAGCTGAACACTCAACTACTAGCTTTGACTCACTTATCTGTATAGCACTTAGACTAACCATCAAACAATATGGAATGGGACAAAATGGAAGATGCTTGTCTTGTTAATTTTTGGTTAATACAGCTAAAAATATTCTGTATGTTTCTGAGAAGGTCCAAGAAGGATCAAACTCTAGCTGCCTCTGGAGGGAATCAAACTCAGTAATACATACTTGTATTGACTTTTCTGTCTCGTATTATTTCATTCTTTCTTATTCTTCTCTCAACTCCCTATATAACCTGAATGATCTACCTGAGTACGAGTAGTTGTTTGCTTGGAGGAAAGCCCAGCCTAAGACACTGGTAGGGAGGCACTGATAGGAGCTCTAGAAGTTGTAAAAAGAGTTAAGTAAAGGTATCTATTTCTTCTGATGTATCTGCCACATCACTGTAGGTTTACTCAATCCTCTTACTATAAGGACAAATACAAAACATAAAAATAGGAGGCTTAATTCTCCAAACTGAACATATGAAAATAAATTTCCTTTCTCTCTCTTTTCCTAGAGCATTTACTTTAGAAACTTGTTAAGTTCTTTTTCTGTCTCTGAAATGTATGTAAATCTTTTTAAGAGCTAAATAAGCCTCTTGCCAGCTTTACAACCCAAGCATGTCTTTCTCAAGGACCCTGGAGCCATCTCTTTGAAATGTAATCAAGGAAGATAATGCCCCTATCTCTTGGTTTCTGTGGGAAAGTAGGAGCCCAACTTCAGGGGCCTCTGTGGCCAAGTTGCAAAAATACTTCCTGTTATAAAAAAACTTGAGACATTCACTTTTTCTCTGTATAAAGCCAATTAATTAGCACAGATGATTACCTTAATTATCAGATGAATTTAGGAATGAACTATTTGTGACAAATGGTGCTGTCAAGTCCTTGTACTTGAGGACTAGTTACTGTTTATCTTGTATCTTGAGAACATGCACATAATTGATTGTGTCTGTTTGGCTATAAAAGGGTGAGATTCATCTCTGTCTTTTCAGTCTCTTAGCAGATTGCCTGCAATGCACATCAAATTCGGTTTAATGTTTACTCAATAATAAAACTGTTTTCTTCTTTTTCTGTATTATTGGTGAGGTTTTCTGGGCTGACAGGGGATTTTATTTTTAATTATATTTCCCCGATATTTGCAAAGGCTAAAGACTTGCTATAGCCCTGTCCTGATTCTGGTAACTGCTCCCTATCATGGATGCTCTAAGCCTAGGTGTGGTAATAACCTACTGTTATTAGCCCCAACTGCTGCAGCTTATTCTGTTGCTTTTCTCAAACCATACCAATAAGTTTGTAAATAGTTCTTTCATTAAATTCTCCTAAAATTCCAAATTCGAGTGTGACATTAATTTCCTTTCCGAACCTTGATTAANACTGTTATTAGCCCCAACTGCTGCAGCTTATTCTGTTGCTTTTCTCAAACCATACCAATAAGTTTGTAAATAGTTCTTTCATTAAATTCTCCTAAAATTCCAAATTCGAGTGTGACATTAATTTCCTTTCCAAACCTTGATTAACAAAATAGAAGGGCTGAAAGCAGGGAAATCATACAATATATGATACGATTCACGCATTATTTATCCGTTCGTTTATCAATTGGCACTTAGGTTGCTTCCATATCTTGATTATTGTAAATATTGCAATGAACATAGGGTTCATATATTTTTTGATTTAGTGCTTTTTCTTTCTTTGGATAAATACCCAGCAGGGGAACTGCTGAGTTGTGTGGTGATTCTAGGTTTAGTTTAGTAAGGAAACATTATTTTCCTAGTGGCTGCTTCCATTTATGTTCCCACCAACTGAATAGGGCAGTTCCCTTTACTCCACATCCTTGCCCCAAACTTGTCATTTGTTCTTTTTTTGCTAATAACCAATTCTTATGGGTATGATATGTTAATTCATTGCGGTTTTGATTTGTATTTCTCTAATGATTACTAACATTAAGCATCTTTTCATGTGCCCGTTGGCCATATGTATTTCTCCTTTGGAAAAATGTCTATTCAGGTCCTCTGCCCATTTTTTAATTGAGTTGTTTGGTTTTATGATATTGCACTGTATGAGAATCATTTTTGACACTTCATTCTTTCATAAGCTCCAACTTGATACTTCTGAAAATTCTAATATTTCACTTTCAGAATAAACATAGAACCAACCATTTCTCAACTCTTTTATCAGCTAACCAAGCATCCTCACTTTCACTGATTATTAAAAGAGCTGTTTTATTATTCTGTTTTCACTCTTGGGGCCTTTGAGATATTCTCAATACAGAGAACAGAGTCATCTTTTTAAAACATAGGCAACATAGCAATATTGCTTTTTAAAAAAAATAATAATTTTATTGAAGCATGAGTAATGTACAAAAGGCTACACATATTTGTGTACATTACTTGATAAGTTTGGAAATAAGTATATATCCATGAAACCATCACAACAATCTATACCATAAACTCAGCCATATTCATCACCTGTAAATGTTTCCTCCTGTCCTCTTTATTTATTGTTACTGTTTTTTGATAAGAACACTTAGCATAAGATTTACCCTCAGCAAAAATTTAAGTATATATTATAGTATAATTGAGTATAGGCAATGAGCTGGGACTTCCCAAGTGGCTTATTGGTAAAAGACTCCTGCTGCCAGTGAGGGGGATGCAAGAGATGCCTGTTCAATCCCAGCTTGGGCAGATCTCCTGGAAGAGGAAATGTCAACCCACTCCAGAATTCTTGCCCCGAAAATTCCATGGACAGAGGAGCCTGACAAGCTACACACAGAGTCCTAAAGAGTCTGACACGACTGAGCAACTAATCACGCATAAAATGAGTTATACAGTAGATCTCTAGAAATTATTCATATTATATAATTGAACCTTTATATCATTTGATGAATATCTCCTTTTCCTCTTCCTCTCAGGTTCTGGCAACTACCATTCGACTCTCTGCTGTAAGCATTTGAATATTTCAGATTTTTCATAATTGATATGGGCTTCCCTGGTGGCTCAGATGGTAAAGAATCTGCCTGCAATGCAGGAGACTTAGTTTCAATCCCTTGATCAGGCAGATACTCTAGAGAAGGAAATGGAAACCCACTCCACTATTCTTGCTTGGAGAATCCCATGGACAGAGGAGCCTGGTGGGCTATGGTTCATGCAGTCGCAAAGAGTCAGACATGGCTGAGCATGCACATAGATTACACACTTGTTATAATGTAGTACTTCCCTCTGTCAGCTCAGTTCAGTCACTCAGGCATGTCTGACTCTTTGCACCCCCACGGACTGCAGCGCAAAAGCCTTCCCTGTCCACCACCAATTCCTGGAGTTTATTCAAACTCATGTCCATTGAGTCGATGCCATCCAACCATCTCATCCTCTGTTGTCTCCTTCTCCTCCAGCCCTCAATCTTTTCCAGCATCACAGTCTTCTCAAATCAGAGGGCCTC
>SJYW01037000.1:223643-235738 GCA_006410735.1 Raphicerus campestris
ATTCTTCAGTGCTCAGCTTTCTTTATACTCCAACACTCACATCCATACACGACCATTGGAAAAACTATAGTTTTGACTAGATAGACCTTTGTTGGCAAAGTAATACCTCTTAGTACGCTGTCTAGGTTGGCTCTAACTTTTCTTCCAAGAAGTAAGTGTCTTTTAATTTCATGGCTGCAATTACCATCTGCAGTGATTTTGGAGCCCCCCAAAATAAAATCTGTCACTGTTTCCACTGTATCCCCATCTATTTGCCATGAAGTGATGGAACTGGATACCATGATTGTTTTCTGAATGTTGAGCTTTAAGTCAACTTTTTCACTCTCCTCTTTCACTTTCCTCAAGAGGCTCTTTAGTTCTTCTTCACTTTCTGCCATTAGGGTGGTGTCATCTGCATATCTGAGGTTATTGATATTTCTCCCGGCAATCTTGATTCCAGCTTGTGCTTCATCCATCCCAGCATTTCTCATGATGTACTCTGCATATAAGTTAAATAAGCAGGGTGACAGTATACAGCTTTGACATACTCCTTTCCTGATTTGGAACCAGTCTGTTGTTCCTTGTCTGATTTTAACTGTTGCTTCCTAACCTGCATACAGATTTCTCAGGAGGCAGGTCAGGTGCTCTGGTATTCTCATCTCTTTCAGAATTTTCCACAGTTTGTTGTGAACCACACAGTCAAAGGCTTTGGCATAGTCAATAAATCAGAAATAGATGTCTTCTGGAACCCTCTTGTTTTTTTGATGACACAACGGATATTGACAATTTGATCTCTGGTTCCTCTGCCTTTTCTAAATCCAGTTTGAACCTCTGAAAGTTCATGGTTCATGTACTTTTGAAGCCTGGCTTGGAGAATTTTGAGGATTACTTTGCTAGCGTGTGAGATGAGTGCAATTTTGCAGTACTTTGGGGTTTTTTTTGGCACTTTCTTTGAGATTGGAATAAAAACTGACCTTTTTCAGCCCTGTGGCCACTGCTAAGTTTTCCAAATTTCCTCACATATTGAGTGCAACACTTTCACAGCATCATCTTTTCAGATTAGAAATAGCTCAACTGGAATTCCATCACCTCCACTAGCTTTGTTCATAGTGATGTCTTAAGGCCTACTTGACTTTGCATTCTAGGATGTTTGGCTCTAGGTGAATGATCACACCTCTGGGATTATCTGTGTCGTGAAGATCTGTTTTGTGTAGTTCTTCTGTGTATTCTTGCCACCTATTCTTAGTGTCTTCTGTTTCTTGTTAGGTCCATATCATTTCCGTCCTTCACTGAGTCCATCTTTGCATAAAATGTTTCCTTGGTATCTTTCATTTTCTTGAAGAGATGCCTAGTTTTTCCCATTTTGCTATTTTTCTCTATTTCTTTGCATTTATCACTGAAGAAGGCTTTCTTATCTCTCCTTGCTATTCTTTGGAACTCCGCATTCAAATGGGTATATCTTTTCGATTTCTCCTTTGCCTTTTGCTTCTCTTCTTTTCACAGCCATTTGTAAGGCCTCCTCAGACTACTATTTTACCTTTTTGCATTTCTTTTTCTTTTCCTTAACATGCTTCCTAAGTATATTCCTGTTGTTTCAAATGACAGGATTTTCTTTTTTTAAGGCTTAATTATAATCTTTTGTATAAATATATCACATTTTCTTTTGGGCTTTCTAGGTGATGCTAGTGGTAAAGAATCTGCCTGACAATGCAGGAGACATAAGAGATATGTGTTGGATCCCTGGGTCGAGAAGATCCTCTGGAGGAGCGAATAACAACCTGCTCTAGTATTTTTGCCTGAAGAATCCCATGAACAGAAGAGTCTGGTGAGTCCCTAGTGTAGTGGAGTCAGACATGCCTGAAGCGACTTAGCATGGACACATCACATTTATTTTCTTTATTCATTTGCCCTTCAGTGGACATTTAGGTTGCCTCCACATCTTGGCCATTATCAGTAATGCTACAATGAATATGACAGTGCAGATATCACTTCAAGATTTCGGTTCCTTCTAATACATAAGTAGAGGTTTTACTGCTGAATCATATGGTAGTTCTAGCTTTAATTTTTTTGAGTAGTCTATACTGTTTTCCATAGTGGCTGCACCAATTTATAGTTACACCAATGAGGCACAAGGGTTCCCTTTTCTTCACATCTTCAGCAATTTAAATAATGGCCATCCTAAATATTGAGGTGATATTTCACTGGAGTTTTGACTTATATTGCCATGATGATTAGTGATGTTGAACATATTTTCACATACCTGTTAGTCATTTGTATGTTTTTATGGGAGAAATGTCTATTGAGTAGCTTTCCTGATTTTTAAATTATTTTTTGGCTATTGAGTTGAAAAAGTTCCCTGTATATTTTGCGTATTAACCCTTTACCAGATTCATGACTTGACAATATTTTATCCTATTCCATAGGTTGCCTTTTATTTTGCTCTTTCCTTTGCTATACAATTTTTTTCTCTTTTAAAAAAATATTTTTTTAGTGTTATATAGTTGTACTTGTCTACTTTTGCCTTTGTGGACTGTGCTTTTCATGTCAGATCCAGGAAATCATTGCCAAGACCAATGTCAAGAAGCTTTTATCCCATGTTTCTTGTAGGAGTTTCACAGTTTTAACTCATTCTTCTGTGCATACACTCTAATGAATATACTTCACTCAGAATTAACACCAAGGGTCCTATAATTCTCTCAAGATTTATCATGATCAGGCTTCTCATTCTTTCTCCAGCTTCTCTTTCTCCTTCCATTTGCTCGCTCTGGCCCAGTTTTACCACCTCAACATCACTCACTGAATGAGACCTACTCTGACCACTCTGTTTTACATTCTCTCTACCCCCACCTTCAGCACAATTGGTTATCTTAACCTCATTTATATTTTTCATATATTGTCATCTTCTAAAGTACAATTTCATTGATGATGGTCTTTCTGTTTCCACTGGAATATAAATTTGATGAGAATGGAAATTTCTCAGCACAAGGACTATTGTTTAGCACAAAGTAGTTGTCCAATAACTATGTGTTGAATGAATAAATGCATTTGTGCTTTGAAGATTGAGAATTTTTGTTTTAAAGTGTTCTTTAAAAAATTCATGGAGCTTCAGTGGCCCTTAAAACAAGTGAAATGAGGGACAGTCCCATTTTAGCAATCTTAAGTCCTTACTTGAATGTTACTTTGTGAAAATGCAATTAAATGGCAGTTTCAACTATAACAGAAGAAATAATGTCTATCTATCTATCTATCTCTTCTATCACAGATAGTTCTTGAGACCTACTAGTAGAGCTTACCTTCATGAAAATCCAACACCAAACCTTTCTATTCTCTTGGGCATCACAAGTTCCTTCTTTAAAGACTTTTTCAAAGAGAGGTGCTACAGTTTCTATAAAGAACCTGCTTGAGTGCCAGAAAAGAATGCCTGGCTTGAAGCCTGTCAAAATTGTTAACACACATTCTATGGCTATTTCCTTTTTGTTCATAGACTTCCTATCCAAAAACAATAACAATAGAGCTTTGTGGTCTTCCAGATCTTAGAAAAGATGGGGGATTCATTGGCATACCTGATCTGTCTGTTCATTCTGTCTGCTCTCTGGACCAAGTCACTATGATTACCCAAGCCTTTATTTTTTTTTAATGCATAGTAATCATTTTAAACCGACTCAATGGACATGGATTTGGGTGGACTCCGGGAGTTGGTGATGTACAGGGAGGTTGTGGTTCATGGGATCTCAAAGAGTTGGACACAACTGAGCGACTGAATTGAACTGAACTGAATCATTTTAAGTAGTAACAAATGTATTTAAATTATCTTTGCATATACTCAGTCGTTCAGTCATGTTTAACTCTTGGGACCCCATGTACTGTAGCCTGCCAGCCTCCTCTGTCCATGGGATTTCCTGCAAAAATACTGGAGTGGGTTGCCACTTCCTTCTCCAGAGGATCTTCCCAACCCAGGGATCAAACCCATGTCTCCTACACTTCCTGTTTGGCAAGCAGATTCTTTACCACTGAGCCTCCTGGAAAGCTCCAATTCTCTCTACATTTGCGTATATGAATGTGAGGATCAGATAAAGAAAAAAAAAACATTGAAATATTGCAAAGAATAATACAATAGTCTAGGTCAAAAGAAAGTACATCTCAGTGGGTTAATTCTGAGATCAGATTATTTGAGCTCACATTCCAAATCCAACACTCAGTGCAATCTTAAACTACTCATTTAACCTCTCTGTGCCTCATTGTTTCATCATGGAAATATTAGCAAATAAGTTTAGCCATTATGTTATGTTGTTTTTGTATAGTAAAGATATCCCTAAAATCAGTTTTAGATTAATATCCTTGAGACCTTTTGTTGTTCAGTCACTCAGGCATATCCGACTTTTGCGAGCCCATGGACTTCAGCATGCCAAGCTTCCCTGTTCTTCACTATTACCCAGACTTTGCTCAAATTCATATCCATTGAGTCAGTGATGCCATCCAATCATCTCATCCTCTGTCACCCTCATCTCCTCTTGCCCTCAGTTTTTCCCAGCATCAAGGGCTTTTCCAGTGTCAGCTCTTCGCATCAGGTGGCCAAAATATTGGAGCTTCCAATGAATATTCAGGGGTAATTTCCTTTAGGATTGACTGGTTTGATCTACTTGCTGCCCATGGGACGTTCTCCAGCACCACAGGTCGAAAGCACCAATTCTTTGGTACTCAGTCTTCTTTATGGTCCAACTCTCTGAGCCATATATGACTACAGGAAAAACCATAGCTTTGACTATATGGACCTTTGCTGGCAAGGTGATGTCTCTGTTTTTTAATATGCTGTCTAGGTTAACACCTTACATTACTAAAATTACAGTAAAATAGAAGGATTTAGAGAGTGGAGAAAACAAGAAGATAATGGAAAATACTTCTGGTGCAACTTATACATATAATTTTAAAACTTAAAGAATCTACGTGTCTCAGTGAGACTTTGATTCTTTTTGCAATTCCTTCTATGACCATCTTAAATCCTTTGTTTCTGGACTGTTTTTATCAAGTTTAATTCCTTCACCAAAATAAATCTTTATCTTGTGTGTGTGGTGACTATTAAGTACAACAGTTGATTGCCGCAGTGTGTTCTACTAATGAGCCGTAAGAAATTCTCTCTCCTGTCACTTTTATACAGCTGACTTCATTCACACTGCATAAATGAACACCTAAAAACATTTCAGTGTCAGTTTTTATTAATATGTAGTGGTTTTCAGATTGCAGTTATCACAACCAGGAAATGAATCTGTTGGTGAAAAGTGAAGATTAAAAAATGATTAATTTCTGAGAACTGTATTTCAATTGCACTTTTCAGTGAAGTAAATATTGGAGGTAGTATAGTAAAAGGGAAAGAACTCAGAATGAGACAGAGTTGAATTTGACTACCACATTCTTTCCACTATTGGTTACGCGAATTTGATGGAGTTAACTTTGAGCCTCAAATTATCTGTGTATAAAATATAATTCCTTTCTTACTAAATCCAGACTATCCAGAACAATTAAAACACACACACACACACACACACACACACACACACACTTTAATGCAGTAAAATGCAAAAATAGTTTGTGGACCATAAAAATCAAGATGTTAAATTTCCAAACCCACAGGGGAGGGAGGTGGTAAAGTGAGTATAGAGGGCAGAAATGCATGGCTTGAAAGAGCTCATTACATGGATAAATGAGGTCTTTGGGCCTCTAACTTGTTTTTATGTATTCATTAGCTGGCTCTTCCCCATGTCCCAGGTGATATTTCTTGGATTCTGGGTCCCTATACTCCCTAACTGTCTCTCATGCTGGTCTATTTATTTGTGTTATACTTTTTCTGAGGGGTGCACTGGTCGTCCCCTTTGAAGAGTTAGGTTTCCCTTGACAAGGGAAAAAAGACATCTGAGGATTGGTGTATCCTCCACCTGGTTCTGTTAAAATTGTTTGCTTTCCATCTTTGTTTTAAAATCACTTAAGTCCACCCTACCAGGGCTCCTAAAAGACCTATAGGCATCTCAAGGGAACTGAGGGCCATTCAGATGTTCCAGCTATGGCCTGGCCACTGTGCTCATTCTCTTAACCAGTATATATTATCCTATTTTGCAGTGGGGCATCTATTCAAGTCTCCTTCTGCTATCCTGTCTGTAACAGTGAATGCTCTGTGCTTTCTGCAATCCTTAATTCTATTAAACACATATCCAAAGATGGCCTCCAGTGAACTACCCCTCAGGGTATTCAGTTTGATTGGCCATAGGACTGATTTACCAGTGGCAGAAGTGACGCTACAAGCCTTCTGAGTCTAGTCCAGAAGAACCATGGCAGCTTCTGCCCAAGTCTATCGGAATGCTTTCTCTGAATGCAAGCCACAGTGTGAGGAATCTGAATACCCTGAAAACTCCCAGTGAAGAAGCCCTGACTAGCTATGTTGAGTGGCCACATGGAAAGAAATGCTCAACCAGCTCTAGTTCTTCCAGCCATCAGAAATCAGGTACCAGACACATAGTGGAAGATGCTTTTCAAATATCTTACTCTCAGTCTTTAGTTGATGGTTCAAGGTAGAACCATCAACCAGACCATGAACCCAACGAATACCATTTTTACTCAGTGTTGTAAGCTAATATGATTTGGTGGGGGGAGCATATGTTCTGAAGCAACAGATAAGCAGAGAAATTCCTCTTATTCAAAATCCAAAGAGGGAGAATTGGGTCACAGGTCTGATTTTTTTCAAACTATTATCTATCTCCTTTCTTTTCTTTCCACATTTCTAGGGACTGTAAATAAGTGAAAGCAGTTATGATCATGATGGTGCTGATGATTAACAATCATGAGGTTTTTGTTGGTGGTGCCTTGAGCTTTATTATGTTTTCTTCTTCTTCTTCTATCTAAGCCGTAATAGTTAACTGGTTTCTCTCCTCTACACCAAGAATCTCTAAACTTTTTTTATTTAATACTCTTCCAAATAAAAGTCATGTTGAGAATTCACATGTAAATTATTTATTAAGGAAATGCACTCAAGTGGAAAAATTATTAAAGAATGGGTGAAGCAGAACAGAACAGAGAAAGAGACCAAGCAAAAGTGCAATTTCAGGTCATCTTAGGTACATAGCTTTAGTCTGATTCTTAAGAGAAACCCTGTTTAAATTATGNATGTCTATCTATCTATCTCTTCTATCACAGATAGTTCTTGAGACCTACTAGTAGAGCTTACCTTCATGAAAATCCAACACCAAACCTTTCTATTCTCTTGGGCATCACAAGTTCCTTCTTTAAAGACTTTTTCAAAGAGAGGTGCTACAGTTTCTATAAAGAACCTGCTTGAGTGCCAGAAAAGAATGCCTGGCTTGAAGCCTGTCAAAATTGTTAACACACATTCTATGGCTATTTCCTTTTTGTTCATAGACTTCCTATCCAAAAACAATAACAATAGAGCTTTGTGGTCTTCCAGATCTTAGAAAAGATGGGGGATTCATTGGCATACCTGATCTGTCTGTTCATTCTGTCTGCTCTCTGGACCAAGTCACTATGATTACCCAAGCCTTTATTTTTTTTTAATGCATAGTAATCATTTTAAACCGACTCAATGGACATGGATTTGGGTGGACTCCGGGAGTTGGTGATGTACAGGGAGGTTGTGGTTCATGGGATCTCAAAGAGTTGGACACAACTGAGCGACTGAATTGAACTGAACTGAATCATTTTAAGTAGTAACAAATGTATTTAAATTATCTTTGCATATACTCAGTCGTTCAGTCATGTTTAACTCTTGGGACCCCATGTACTGTAGCCTGCCAGCCTCCTCTGTCCATGGGATTTCCTGCAAAAATACTGGAGTGGGTTGCCACTTCCTTCTCCAGAGGATCTTCCCAACCCAGGGATCAAACCCATGTCTCCTACACTTCCTGTTTGGCAAGCAGATTCTTTACCACTGAGCCTCCTGGAAAGCTCCAATTCTCTCTACATTTGCGTATATGAATGTGAGGATCAGATAAAGAAAAAAAAAACATTGAAATATTGCAAAGAATAATACAATAGTCTAGGTCAAAAGAAAGTACATCTCAGTGGGTTAATTCTGAGATCAGGTTATTTGAGCTCACATTCCAAATCCAACACTCAGTGCAATCTTAAACTACTCATTTAACCTCTCTGTGCCTCATTGTTTCATCATGGAAATATTAGCAATTAAGTTTAGCCATTATGTTATGTTGTTTTTGTATAGTAAAGGTATCCCTAAAATCAGTTTTAGATTAATATCCTTGAGACCTTTTGTTGTTCAGTCACTCAGGCATATCTGACTTTTGCGAGCCCATGGACTTCAGCATGCCAAGCTTCCCTGTTCTTCACTATTACCCAGACTTTGCTCAAATTCATATCCATTGAGTCAGTGATGCCATCCAATCATCTCATCCTCTGTCACCCTCATCTCCTCTTACTCTCAGTTTTTCCCAGCATCAAGGGCTTTTCCAGTGTCAGCTCTTCGCATCAGGTGGCCAAAATATTGGAGCTTCCAATGAATATTCAGGGGTAATTTCCTTTAGGATTGACTGGTTTGATCTACTTGCTGCCCATGGGACGTTCTCCAGCACCACAGGTCGAAAGCACCAATTCTTTGGTACTCAGTCTTCTTTATGGTCCAACTCTCTCAGCCATATATGACTACAGGAAAAACCATAGCTTTGACTATATGGACCTTTGCTGGCAAGGTGATGTCTCTGTTTTTTAATATGCTGTCTAGGTTAACACCTTACATTACTAAAATTACAGTAAAATAGAAGGATTTAGAGAGTGGAGAAAACAAGAAGATAATGGAAAATACTTCTGGTGCAACTTATACATATAATTTTAAAACTTAAAGAATCTATGTGTCTCAGTGAGACTTTGATTCTTTTTGCAATTCCTTCTATGACCATCTTAAATCCTTTGTTTCTGGACTGTTTTTATCAAGTTTAATTCCTTCACCAAAATAAATCTTTATCTTGTGTGTGTGGTGACTATTAAGTACAACAGTTGATTGCCGCAGTGTGTTCTACTAATGAGCCGTAAGAAATTCTCTCTCCTGTCACTTTTATACAGCTGACTTCATTCACACTGCATAAATGAACACCTAAAAACATTTCAGTGTCAGTTTTTATTAATATGTAGTGGTTTTCAGATTGCAGTTATCACAACCAGGAAATGAATCTGTTGGTGAAAAGTGAAGATTAAAAAATGATTAATTTCTGAGAACTGTACTTCAATTGCACTTTTCAGTGAAGTAAATATTGGAGGTAGTATAGTAAAGGGGAAAGAACTCAGAATGAGACAGAGTTGAATTTGACTACCACATTCTTTCCACTATTGGTTATGCGAATTTGATGGAGTTAACTTTGAGCCTCAAATTATCTGTGTATAAAATATAATTCCTTTCTTACTAAATCCAGACTATCCAGAACAATTAAAACACACACACACACACACACACACACACACACACACTTTAATGCAGTAAAATGCAAAAATAGTTTGTGGACCATAAAAATCAAGATGTTAAATTTCCAAACCCACAGGGGAGGGAGGTGGTAAAGTGAGTATAGAGGGCAGAAATGCATGGCTTGAAAGAGCTCATTACATGGATAAATGAGGTCTTTGGGCCTCTAACTTGTTTTTATGTATTCATTAGCTGGCTCTTCCCCATGTCCCAGGTGATATTTCTTGGATTCTGGGTCCCTATACTCCCTAACTGTCTCTCATGCTGGTCTATTTATTTGTGTTATACTTTTTCTGAGGGGTGCACTGGTCGTCCCCTTTGAAGAGTTAGGTTTCCCTTGACAAGGGAAAAAAGACATCTGAGGATTGGTGTATCCTCCACCTGGTTCTGTTAAAATTGTTTGCTTTCCATCTTTGTTTTAAAATCACTTAAGTCCACCCTACCAGGGCTCCTAAAAGACCTATAGGCATCTCAAGGGAACTGAGGGCCATTCAGATGTTCCAGCTATGGCCTGGCCACTGTGCTCATTCTCTTAACCAGTATATATTATCCTATTTTGCAGTGGGGCATCTATTCAAGTCTCCTTCTGCTATCCTGTCTGTAACAGTGAATGCTCTGTGCTTTCTGCAATCCTTAATTCTATTAAACACATATCCAAAGATGGCCTCCAGTGAACTACCCCTCAGGGTATTCAGTTTGATTGGCCATAGGACTGATTTACCAGTGGCAGAAGTGACGCTACAAGCCTTCTGAGTCTAGTCCAGAAGAACCATGGCAGCTTCTGCCCAAGTCTATCGGAATGCTTTCTCTGAATGCAAGCCACAGTGTGAGGAATCTGAATACCCTGAAAACTCCCAGTGAAGAAGCCCTGACTAGCTATGTTGAGTGGCCACATGGAAAGAAATGCTCAATCAGCTCTAGTTCTTCCAGCCATCAGAAATCAGGTACCAGACACATAGTGGAAGATGCTTTTCAAATATCTTACTCTCAGTCTTTAGTTGATGGTTCAAGGTAGAACCATCAACCAGACCATGAACCCAACGAATACCATTTTTACTCAGTGTTGTAAGCTAATATGATTTGGTGGGGGGAGCATATGTTCTGAAGCAACAGATAAGCAGAGAAATTCCTCTTATTCAAAATCCAAAGAGGGAGAATTGGGTCACAGGTCTGATTTTTTTCAAACTATTATCTATCTCCTTTCTTTTCTTTCCACATTTCTAGGGACTGTAAATAAGTGAAAGCAGTTATGATCATGATGGTGCTGATGATTAACAACTCTGAGGTTTTTGTTGGTGGTGCCTTGAGCTTTATTATGTTTTCTTCTTCTTCTTCTATCTAAGCCGTAATAGTTAACTGGTTTCTCTCCTCTACACCAAGAATCTCTAAACTTTTTTGATTTAATACTCTTCCAAATAAAAGTCATGTTGAGAATTCACATGTAAATTATTTATTAAGGAAATGCACTCAAGTGGAAAAATTATTAAAGAATGGGTGAAGCAGAACAGAACAGAGAAAGAGACCAAGCAAAAGTGCAATTTCAGGTCATCTTAGGTACATAGCTTTAGTCTGATTCTTAACAGAAACCCTGTTTAAATTATGCCTCCAGAGTTTGCCCTGGTTTAAGGGAGGGAAACTGAGTTGTTTTGTTGTTGTTGTTTTTTTTTCCTATCTTGATTAGTCACTGGCTAAGGGTTCTTTGGGGAAACAGGGTGATGGGAAGATAAACTCCTAGGATTTGTATCTCTGAGCACCAGCAGACAAAGAAGCACCAGAGGCAGCCATCCAAAGATAACCATAGTTGTGCACCATTTAAAGAAGATATAGACAGAAGCCGGGACATCTAAATACAAGAAAAAGAATCTAAGGAAATTTCACTGGCACCAACTGAATGTGCTATATCTCACAATAACTGGTATGGTTTGGAAACAAGAAAAGACATAAGAACATTTGGATTTGGAGTATACTTTACACACAATAAAGTTTAAGATATAGTAGTGCCATTTATGAAATTCATGGAGCTTTGAAAAACTGTTTTTTGATGTAGAGAAGGGGTAAAAACAAAAAAGCAAATTCTCATTTTCAATTCACTGCACTTCTTTAAAAACAATATATCAGACAGAATTGTATAGAAATCAACCCATAAAAAAATTTTTTAGGTACTTCCAAAAAGTCATCTAACAAATCAAAAACTGATAAAAGGAAACTAAGATAACTGGGCAGTCAGAAATGGTATTATTTTAAAGCTGGACTGGCATACAAGTAATAGATATAATTTTCCAGGAAATCANATGATACTCACAATGTTGTACTTAAAATCAAGATCACTATCTATTTCCAGAGCTTTTTTTATAACCTCAAATAAAGAAGCTATAACCATTTATCAAAAGCTAACCATTTCCCTTTCCTTGGCCTCTAGCAACCTTTAAAGTTTTTTGTCTCTGTGAATTTTCCCATTCTAGATATTTCATATAAGAGGAATCATACATTTGCTCTTTTGTGTCAGTGTTTCTTAGCTCTGTACTGGCTGGGGTGTACTTTTCTGGGGTGATGCTTTTTCTTTGCCTGACTGTCACAAGCCCCATCAGCCCTTTTTTTTCTTATTCTCAACAAATGTTCTTTTTCCATGTAATTCTGAATTCAACAC
>SJYW01037000.1:245624-266131 GCA_006410735.1 Raphicerus campestris
TTAATATAAAAAAGTGATTATATTTTGTCAAGTGTCAAACAGAAATTTTTCTTTTCTTTCTAGTAGTTTTAGTGAAAAATTCCAGAGTAGACAAATCAATTTATTTGTCTATTCTAGAAAATACTGAACAACTTGTTTGTTAAATGAAAAGTAAAAATGAAATTACTGTCTGCTTTCCTTAAAAATTTTTGACTATGAATTAGAAAACCAGAACAGTGCTTTGTACTCAGAATATTAAAAAAAAAAATCTACTTTTCCTGAAGATCATAGCATATTATAAGACAAAGGCCAGATAAAAGAGCTCTTTCATAGGCAGGTATTAGTTGCTTATGGCTATTTTTCTCACAAAGTGGTCAGTTGTTAACGTGGGTACTCTGATTTTAGTAGGAGTTTGATCGATGATTTGTTTTGGCTCTTTCTGATTAAGACTCTCCATCATCAAAGAAACAGAAAACACAATTTTTCAAGAGTAGTGGGAGTGTGGTGGGTATGAGTCATCAGAACATTGTGTATCCGTAATCTTGTCAACTTGTTACTCCTGTCTACATCATGGTGATGAGGATGGGGATGCGGGGCTCTGAGAGAGTGGCATAACTCTATTCTCTTTCAGTGTAGATACTGCTATACTCAATGTTATCTTCTTTTTAAGATAAAGAAGTTGAGCCTCAGAGACATTTTCAACTGGAAGACAGGTGGTTTCTTCCAGACATCAGGATACTCTGGTGGCAATGGTTATTAAAATGATGAGGTTAATGGTTAGTAATCTTTCTGCCTTAACTTTTCCACTTCAAAAGATAGTACACTTTTGTGCAACAAAGATCAGTTTAAATACATATATGGAGTGGCAAATCCTTTGCTGTTGTTGTTCTCTGAGTGTGAAAGCAAGCTATGAACATAAGTTACACTACATTCTTAAAGATCAAAATTAATAATTTTTATTATATTATAAAAACTCTCAAATTTAGTTTACCATTAATCTCTGGCAGGGTATATCTTAATTTTCACACTCAAAAATACATTTTCTAAGCCTCTTAGTTATATAGAATAGAAAACTGCCTTTCAAAATATTTCTATATTATGTAATATCTTCACATAAAATGCAGAATATCAGGTTTCCCTGCCCATTGCATCCCTCCTTTATAAGTAAAAGATAAATATATCTTCTTTACTGCTATGCTAACCCAGTCTTAGCTCCAACTGTAAAGTTCTGGTTTTCATGCACTAAATAGGCTGACTGCTTGTTTTTTATTAACTCCTCTCTAAAGTTGCCAGGATTATGAATGCTAGCTTCATAACAAACATTCTTTCCCTTATCCCAGCTATGACTCCTAATGCACTCTAACTGCTGTCAAGTAGGAAAAGCTTAGGGAAATGATGATGGGGATGAGGGGATCTGATCAGGGCTGCAGTCAGTGGTGACACAGAGAAAAGACGCCCAGAGTGTAACTAAGATCTCAAAACATCACTGTGGAATTTTCTGCACTATGATACTGTGTGTTCCTAGGAGGAGTACTTTTAAAAGCTGCCTGTGTCTTAGAGTCACAGGGTGGAGAGTGGGGGGAGATATCTCAAAAAAGTGTGCTCTTAGCTGAATTCTTAGGGAGATAATGTTATGTAAACAGGCCAAAGATGGTCCCTGTTTAATGGTCTCAGTGTCAACTGTGTTATTTACTTTTTCACAGCAGGTTAGAAATATCAACCCAAAGTCCACTGGTGTCAAACTCAGATTCTTACAATCCAATGGCTACAAGCATAGCCCAAATAAACACAGTTTTGCCATTTAGATCCTATCTAGTTCACATAACCTGTGAAACTGCTCCCAAATCTGCTACCTCTAACTAAGATAAATGCTGTTAACTATAAAGACCCTAAACTGTTGCTGCCCTTTGGGGCTTTCTGCTCAAAGGCTCCCACCTTGCCTCACTGTCTCTGAAAGATCTCTTGTCAGTAGAGACTTGCCCTCTCTTTTGATCATGTCTAAATACTGTCCAATAAAGCTTGTATATTACCACCTCTCATGGTCCTGTCTTTTGAAATCCTCAGACAGATAACTCATATAACCTGAAGTACTTTGGGCTTCTCTCAGTTCAGTTCAGTTGCTCAGTCGTGTCCGACTCTTTGTGACCCTGTGAATCGCAGCATGCCAGGCCTCCCTGTCCATCACCAACTCATGGAGTTCACTCAGACCCACATCCATTGAGTTCGTGATGCCATCCAGCCATCTTATCCTCTATCGTCCCCTTTTCCTCCTCCCCCCAATCCCTCTCAGCATCAGAGTCTTTTCCAATGAGTCAACTCTTCACACGAGGTGGCCAAAGTACTGGAGTTTCAGCTTTAGCATCATTCCTTCCAAAGAAATCCCAGGGCTGATCTCCTTCAAATGGACTAGTTGGATCTCTTTGCAGTCCAAAGGACTCTCAAGAGTCTTCTCCAACACCACAGTTCAAAAGCATCAATTCTTCAGCACTCAGCCTTCTTCACAGTCCAACTCTCACATCGATACATGACCACAGGAAAAACCATAGTCTTGACTAGACTGACCTTAGGCAGCAAAATAATGGCTCTGCTTTTGAATATGTTATCTAGAGTGGTCGTAACTTTTCTTCCAAGGAGTAAGAGTCTTAATTTCATGGCTGTAGTCACCATCTGGAGTGATTTTAGAGCCCCTAAAAATAAAGTCTGACACTGTTTCCACTGTTTCCCCATTTATTTCCCATGTAGTGATGGGACCGGATGCCATGATCGTCGTTTTCTGAATGTTGAGCTTAAAGCTAACTTTTTCACTCTCCTCTTTCACTTTCATCAAGAGGCTTTTTAGTTCTGCCATAAGGATGGTGTCATCCCCATATCTGAGGTTATTAATATTTCTCCAGGCAATCTTGATTCCAGCTTGTGTTTCTTCCAGTCCAGCATTTCTCATGATGTACTCTACATAGAATTTAAATAAGCAGGGTGACAATATACAGCCTTGACTTACTCCTTTTCCTATCCCTAGTGGGGAGAAAAATAAGATCAGATCTACATTCCTCGGGTACATAACAGGGAAGAATCAAACTCCATTAATAGAGATTTTCATCTTCTCTATCTCTCCTCCATGTGTCCATTAGCCCTTTCACCAAATAAACACTGAACAAAGCTTTAAAGTACTGTATATTGCTTTGAGGCAGTGTCAAAATATTAGCAATTTAATAGCTTGGAGTGCTACCGTGATAAAGAACACCACAGTACATTTTCCTGAACAGAAAACAAGAAGGCAGTGAGTGCCCTGGAGAACTCACAAGAGACTAAAGACATACAGTAGCCACTGGCACAGAGTGGAGCCTTTTCTGTGCCATTGATTCAGTGATGAAAGTCAGGAAGGAGTTTTTTGCTGTTGTTTCATGTCTTGAGTTTCTTTGAGATTACCCTAGAATATCTACTGTCACCGTTTTTCTTCTGCATGATATTGGTTATGTCAGCTGGACCAGATATTGTGGTGAAAATTCCACAATGGACACCTGTAATTTTATCCATGGAGATAAATTTTGTGCTGTTATTTGCAACAAGGAATTACAGCAGGCAGGCTATTCTTTCTCTGACATGAATGAAGCTTTTCTTTCAAAACACTCTTGAACCAAGATTTAAAAATCATCTTTGGAAGAGTGAGATCTGTTTATTTTTGAATTAAAGACAAGTTAAAATAAGAAATAATAGTCTCATTTAGAATAAAGCACGACACCTCATATGATAAGAGGAAATGATGCAATGGAAGACATTTTTGAAAACTTCTCAGAAAAGTTTGGCAGGAAATTAAAGGCTTCATTGTAGCTCATTTATCATACATTCACCTTTAGCTCATGACACATTCCCAGTAATGGTGACATTTGCAAACTAATTTAATTGCATGTTCTTTATTTAGGAGTGATACTATAGGACATACTTTCTAAATAACTATAATATCATGTTGGTCATTATATTTAGTTACTTTTTTAATCCAACTTCAAAATATATATAATTATGGTTGATACCACATGAAAGGAAACTAATTTACTGGTCAGCATTTAAAAGCTGCTTTTAAAATTAAAGGGGAAAAACCATTTAAAGCTATCTTATAAATGGTTAAATGAGGTCTCAGGAACTGAATTCCAGAGCCTAAGCAGAGCAGATGAGATAGTGAAAAAAATTGCTTTACACACCAAGAGTTGAGGTGCTTACACATTTTCCTGCATGGCTCCACAGCTCTAGATGCCATGTTAGGCCCTAGTAAGTAGCTGCAGGGATGAGAGCAGTGAAATGCTATCTACAGTAAACATGTCTGGACAGAAGATCCAGAACTTCCAATAATGGCTAGAATGGAGGAAGGATACTACTGCTCACCTGGGATAAAATATACAAAACAACCCTGAAAATAAACTGCATCCAGGGGAACCCATCTTCCTGACTAAAGAACTGGGAAAACCCTCTGAGCTGGAAAGTGTGGTAGAAATTTGTGTTGTTTCTAACAGTCTATATGTCTGTCTGTCTCTCTCTCTTCTCTATTGTTTCTGCCTCAAGGTCATGGATCTACATGGTTTCAGAGGTGGTAGTTTTGGCACCTGAAATTCAAAAGAAAAATCATTTCTCTGCAGAGAGGAAATATGGAAAAAAGTCCTTTTGTTGCAAATACTTCTGGAAGAAATATTTGTTATTTTTTTCACCTTTTCTTTCAACACTTAGCCAAGGACGAGTTCATTCAGCAGGTGGGACTATGCAACTGTGTGGGAGACTAAAATGCTAAAGAACATGGTCTTGTCAGAGAAACTGAGAAAAACACCACTGTAAAGAAAATGCTTGAGATGCAAGGTATAGAGAAGGGTCCCCTAATTATGAATATGAACCTATATGTTTCAGGCCTACCTCTAAATGGTGTACACATGTAATGCATGCTGGAAGTAGAATGAAGGCTTTGAGAATTGAACTACAATACCAATCACCACCTAAGTCACAGGCTAATACCTTAGAAAAGCATTCTAACACAAAACCAAACAGAACAACAAAGCTTTTAAAATATAACTGCAGTCTGCTGCTGTTGTTCAGTCATTAGTTTGTGTCCAACTATTTTCGACCCCATGGGCTTCAGCAAGCCAAGTTTCTCTGTCCTCTACTATCTCCCTGAGTTTGCTCAAATTCATTTCCATTGAGTTAGTGATGCTATCTAACCATCTCATCCTCTGCTGCCCCTTTCTTCTTTTGCCTTCAATCTTTCCCAGTGTCAAGGTCTTTTCCAATGAGTCTCCTGCTTGATCACATCCAATTTACCTTGATTCATGGACCTAGCATACCAGAGTCCTATGCAGTATTGTTCGTTACAGCATGGGACTTTACTTTTACCGCCAGACATATTCACCATTGAACATTTCTGCTTTGGCCCATCTGCTTCATTTTTTCTAGAGCTATTAGTAATCACACTCCATTCTTCCCCAGTAGCATACTTGACACTTTCCAGTCTGGAGGGCTCATCTTCTGAGGTCTTATCTTTTTGCTTTTTCATACTGTTCAAGAGTTTCTCCAGGCAAGAATACTACAGTGGGTTGCCATTTCCTCCCCTGCTGCTGCTACTGCTGCTGCATCACTTCAGTCATGTCCGACTCTGTGAGACCCCATAGATGGCAGGCCACCAGGCTCTGCCGTCCCTGGGATTTTCCAGGCAAGAGTACTGGAGTGGTTGCCATTTCCTTCTCCAATGCATGAAAGTGAAAGGTGAAAGTGAAGTTGCTCAGTTGTGTTTGACTCTTCGTGACCCCATGGACTGCAGCCTACCAGGCTCCTCCATTCGTGGGATTTTCCACGCAAGAGTACTGGAGTGGATTGCCATTGTCTTCTCTGATTTCCTCCTCTAGTGTACCACATTTTGTGAGAACTCTTCTCTATCACCTGTCTATACTGGGTGACCCTGCATGGCATGGCTCATAGCTTCATTGAGCTATGCAAGTCTCTTCACCATGACAAGGCTGTGTTTCATAAAGGGGAAATATAACCATTATTATATCCTTAATAAGATGCCAGTGAACCTGTAACCTAAACCAAAAATACTTATTGCCTGCTAAAATCACAATAAAGGGCTAAAGAGTATGTGCAAGATACTTACTCCTTGGAAGGAAAGTTATGCCCAACCTAGATAGCATATTCAAAAGCGGAAACATTACTTTGCCAACAAAGGTCTGTCTAGTCAAGGCTATGGTTTTTCTAGTGGTCATGTATGGATGTGAGAGTTGGACTGTGAAGAAAGCTGAGCACTGAAGAATTGACGCTTTTGTACTGTGGTGTTGGAGAAGACTATTGAAAGTCCCTTGGACTGCAAGGAGATCCAACCAGTCCATCCTAAAGGAGACCAGTCCTGGGTGTTCACTGGAAGGACTGAAGCTAAAGCTGAAACTCCAGGACTTTGCCACCTCATGTTAAGAGTTGATTCATTGGAAAGAACCCTGATGCTGGGAGGGATTGGGGGCAGGAGGAGAAGGGGAAAACAGAGGATGAGATGGCTGGAGGGCATCACCGACTCAATGAACATGAGTTTGGGTAAACTCCGGGAGTTAGTGATGGACAGGGAGGCCTGGCGTGCTGTTATTCATGGGATCACAAAGAGTTGGACACGACTGAACTGAAATGATGTGCAAGTAGAATTTTCATACACTGTCAATGGGGATATATTCTTGAAGACAATTTGACAATTAATTAGAAATTTAAACATNTGCTGTTGTTCAGTCATTAGTTTGTGTCCAACTATTTTCGACCCCATGGGCTTCAGCAAGCCAAGTTTCTCTGTCCTCTACTATCTCCCTGAGTTTGCTCAAATTCATTTCCATTGAGTTAGTGATGCTATCTAACCATCTCATCCTCTGCTGCCCCTTACTTCTTTTGCCTTCAATCTTTCCCAGTGTCAAGGTCTTTTCCAATGAGTCTCCTGCTTGATCACATCCAATTTACCTTGATTCATGGACCTAGCATATCAGAGTCCTATGCAGTATTGTTCGTTACAGCATGGGACTTTACTTTTACCGCCAGACATATTCACCATTGAACATTTCTGCTTTGGCCCATCTGCTTCATTTTTTCTAGAGCTATTAGTAATCACACTCCATTCTTCCCCAGTAGCATACTTGACACTTTCCAGTCTGGAGGGCTCATCTTCTGAGGTCATATCTTTTTGCTTTTTCATACTGTTCAAGAGTTTCTCCAGGCAAGAATACTACAGTGGGTTGCCATTTCCTCCCCTGCTGCTGCTACTGCTGCTGCATCGCTTCAGTCATGTCCGACTCTGTGAGACCCCATAGATGGCAGGCCACCAGGCTCTGCCGTCCCTGGGATTTTCCAGGCAAGAGTATTGGAGTGGTTGCCATTTCCTTCTCCAATGCATGAAAGTGAAAGGTGAAAGTGAAGTTGCTCAGTTGTGTTTGACTCTTCGTGACCCCATGGACTGCAGCCTACCAGGCTCCTCCATTCGTGGGATTTTCCACGCAAGAGTACTGGAGTGGATTGCCATTGTCTTCTCTGATTTCCTCCTCTAGTGTACCACATTTTGTGAGAACTCTTCTCTATCACCTGTCTATACTGGGTGACCCTGCATGGCATGGCTCATAGCTTCATTGAGCTATGCAAGTCTCTTCACCATGACAAGGCTGTGTTTCATAAAGGGGAAATATAACCATTATTATATCCTTAATAAGATGCCAGTGAACCTGTAACCTAAACCAAAAATACTTATTGCCTGCTAAAATCACAATAAAGGGCTAAAGAGTATGTGCAAGATACTTACTCCTTGGAAGGAAAGTTATGCCCAACCTAGATAGCATATTCAA
This sequence comes from Raphicerus campestris, assembly GCA_006410735.1. NCBI lineage: Eukaryota > Metazoa > Chordata > Mammalia > Artiodactyla > Bovidae > Raphicerus > Raphicerus campestris. Next base: position 253,442 of record SJYW01037000.1, read on the forward strand.
AAGCGGAAACATTACTTTGCCAACAAAGGTCTGTCTAGTCAAGGCTATGGTTTTTCTAGTGGTCATGTATGGATGTGAGAGTTGGACTGTGAAGAAAGCTGAGCACTGAAGAATTGACGCTTTTGTACTGTGGTGTTGGAGAAGACTATTGAGAGTCCCTTGGACTGCAAGGAGATCCAACCAGTCCATCCTAAAGGAGACCAGTCCTGGGTGTTCACTGGAAGGACTGAAGCTAAAGCTGAAACTCCAGGACTTTGCCACCTCATGTTAAGAGTTGATTTATTGGAAAGAACCCTGATGCTGGGAGGGATTGGGGGCAGGAGGAGAAGGGGAAAACAGAGGATGAGATGGCTGGAGGGCATCACCGACTCAACGAACATGAGTTTGGGTAAACTCCGGGAGTTAGTGATGGACAGGGAGGCCTGGCGTGCTGTGATTCATGGGATCACAAAGAGTTGGACACGACTGAACTGAAATGATGTGCAAGTAGAATTTTCATACACTGTCAATGGGGATATATTCTTGAAGACAATTTGACAATTAATTAGAAATTTAAACATGTTCTCACTGTATAATCCAGCAATCCCAGTCCTAAGGATTTACCCACATAAGACATAATCTTCATTCACATAAAATCCTGCAAGCTAATATTTCAGGAGTTTTATTCAAAATCACCAAAAACTGGAAACAAGCTAAACGTTCCTCAAATAGAGGATGGAGAAACAGGTGCTGGCATAGTCATGCAATGGAATATTACTTAATAATGAAAAGGGACAAACTACTTATACATAGAAGGATAAATCTCAAATGTCTTATGCTATGTGAAAGAAATCAGATTCAAAATTCTACATATTGTATAAACCCATATATATGATGGTTTGGAAAAGACAACACTAGAAATGGGGACTACATCATCTTTATTAAGCATTAAAGGGAAGGGAAATAGAGGGATCCAGAGAAGTCTGACTACCTTGGATGCCCCCTCCTTGAGGGCTCTATAAGCATGATGAGGTATGGAGGAAGTGGATACATGCAGGCCAGAGGGCCTACTGCTGGTTGTTTTTGAACACCAGGGGCTTTCCTGGCAACCTGAGGGCACCATTGATACCCCTCCAGAAGGTGACTTAGAAACAGGATACCATGGGCCCTCTGGCTCTAATCAGTCTGGTCCAGGGGGACCCAGAAACAACTTACATCACCCCACCCTCACAAAAGATCCACCTCTACCCAAGTTGTTCTCACATCTTCTTCTAACAAGAAAAGGCTGATCAAGGCTAGTGGGTTGGCCTTGATCACACACACACATACACTACACATATACATATACTACACATACATACATACATGCATACACATACACTGTTCTAGGCAAGAGGGCTGATATCTTGTTATCAGCACTCCTTCCTAGTTTTTCCATTTACACTACTAAAATAAACAAGACTTGGTCACAGAAAGGGGGGTAGTATGACTCCGTTTTGCATAAAAGTCTTTTTTGAAGGTGATCTAAGTGTTGGGGCTTCCCTTGTAGCTCAGTTGGTAAAGAATCTGCATGCAGTGCAAGAGACATGGGTTCGATCTCTGGGTTGGTAAGATCCCCTGGAGAAGGAAATGGCAACCCACTCCAGTATCCTTGCCTGGAAATTCTCATGAACAGAGGAGCCTTAGTATTCTTTCTTATTTATATTGCTGATTATATGGCTATTTATTTGTGAAAACTAGTAGATAATTACACCAAAAACAGTGAATTTTACTTCACATAAAAATAAATTAAAAATGGCCTGCTGTTGCTACTAAGTCATTTCATTCATGTCCGATTCTGTGCGACCCCATAGATGGCAGCCCACCAGGCTCCCCCATCCCTGGGATTCTCCAGGCAAGAACACTGGAGTGGGTTGCCATTTCCTTCTCCAATGTATGAAAGTGAAAAGTGAAAGTGAAGTTGCTCAGCCGTGTCTGACTCTTCGCGACCCCATGGACTGCAGCCTACCAGGCTCCTCCGTCCATGGGATTTTCCAGGCAAGAGTACTGGAGTGGGGTGCCATTGCTAATATATGCTAAATCTAGCACTCTATATTAAAAAAAAAAAATTAAAGATAAGCTGAAATGTTCAAATGCTATCTCTGAATGCCACAGTAAATTGACTGTTCAGGGTCAAGTTGATTTGCCTACTAAGCTAGAAACCCTAATTTATTGGCTGATACAGTGAGATCATTAAGAGAAATTAAACAACAAAGCAGATCTTGCTTTTTAAGTTGGTTGAGAGGCTTACAGCATCAAACCATTGTTGGCTTTGCATCAGTAATTTAGGGTGCAGAGATAGTAGCATCACTTTACTATGAGAAGTACTGATATTTGAGAACCTAAGTAATTTGGTCCCTCTAAATTAGATTTTCCAAAAAGTAATATCATATCTTCATTTCACTTTATATACTTCACTCTTACAGAAGACCAAATAAATGAGCTAAAGACCACTAGAATTGGTTGAAAGCTTTTCTTGATGACATTCCCCAAAACAGTTTTGGAATCCTAGGTAGTGAATGTTAGGTGACACAGCTCACACTGACCTCACGCTTAACCTCCTGAACTGCAGCAGGAATTCCCCAGCTGCAGGAAGTCTGGGAAGTCTCTCAGCTTAGAATTTCCTTTTGTTGAAGAAACCTGCCTTGCCTAAGGTCATAACCACATCTCAAGATCAAGCCACATCCGATGCTTGGCCAATGAAGAAGTGTAAAGGTCTGGCCCCCTGCTTGGCCAATGTTGGGCAGTTGGAACAGCTGTGGGAGGCTCTCTGAGCTGTAGACTATGGCTTGGTATCAGCGGACACTTCATTGCGGCTGCATCAGAACTGAACTTCCTTTCACTTCTTTTCTGTCTCTTTCAGTGTCCCTGGTTGTAGATTTCAAAAGTAGTCACTAACACGTTGCCTGAAGCAAATCTCCACGTCAGTTTCTGTTTTGCCAGAACCCTGACCTATAAAACTTGGTGCCAAAAGGCTGCAAGGAAAACAGACTCTGAAAGGAGATACTGGAGCTAAATGGCCTGCCAAGTAACTAGCAGTGAGGAATCATTATTGACGGTGTGTGGAACACTAGTAGTCCCTGGTATGCTGTGGTGGTGTGAGTGTTAAAACTTTCACAGGTGAGTGTAAATTCACTGGCAGGTGCAATGTTTAAGGCTGAGGTAGTAATTTCAAGGATTATATAATTAAATGACTTATTCAATGTGCTGGAGAAAAACAATGCAGAACTGGGGCTGATTAATCACCAACTAAACATTGAATGTGAAAACCTTGGCAGCTTATAAAAAGACTTTCATCCCACATAGAGATGAAGAGCTGGTGAAGCTGAGGATGAGGTCATATCTTAACATTTGTAGGTATAAAGGCTTGATAGCAGGTTGGATTTTCAGTTGAAAGATCTTTTATGTCAAAGTGACAGCCTTGCTTAGGAAGGAGTAAGATCCTGGAACTTGGGATACAGATGTCTGTGTTGATGCATTTAAAAACTTAGATTCAAATGCATGTTTTGACCTTCAGAAATATCTCACTTTCCAAATATAAAGCAAACAAAATTTGCTTGTAAAAAAATGAAGACTTCATCAGATTTTATTGTCACTGGCTCTTCTGGTCACCAATACGTCCCGCTGTAGTCTGTCCAAAAAAGCGCCAGGTCTAGTAAAACAGAAAGAGACAAGCCTCAAAGAAGCTGCAGAGGTTAACCAATATGCACCAGTAGGAGTTCACAGAAGCTGCGTGGCAATGAATCCTACAAGTGCAGAATCAAAGACCGATGAAACATTAAGCTTGGATTAAAAAACAGTTTAGACTGGGGTACTCTTCTATTTTATAAAATTTCACACCCTGGTCAGGATCTGAAAACAACAACTCACACTATTAGGATGGCTCTTCAGAAAGTGATGGCTCATCCTCCATCCTCTGAGAAGCAGAAGTGCTTGAAAGAGAGAACAAAAAGATTCAGCCGTGAGGGCGTGCTAGCAGGATATGCCGTCTGAGGCCCCAGATGACAACGTTACATGTGAGATCCCAGAGGCCACTCAGTGTACCAGTGATATGGTATACCCACTGATGAGAAGGGCTTCAACATCCTGGAGAAGCTCAGTGGAGGCTATCTCTTGCAGGGCAGAATAAATGGTTGAAAGCTCTTTTTTTTCACCACATGACCTACCAAGTGGGATCTTAGTTCCAGGACCATGGAAAAAACATCCCAGATCCCCTGTAGTGGAAATGCAGAGATTTAACTACTGGACTTCCAGGGAAGTCCTTGAAATGCTCCTATAAAACTGTGCTGCTTGATAGCAATAGGGATTAGAGAATCCCAACATAATAGAGATGAACTATCAATAGTCAACCATTGGAAGGAAGGTGTACACAATTACTGCAATAAACAGCATGGTGCAGCAACCAGGGAACCCTGATCTGCAAAAAAAAAGTATGGAGTTCTCAGGAGCAAGATAAATGAGCAGACAATAGAGGCTGTTTACCATCTGTAACAACATAATGGACCAAAAAACTCAGGAATGGATGATCTGGAACATGAGAGCAGCCATCTCAATAAAATGTCACAGTATATTGTTCAGTTTTAGGACCTGAGCCAAATCTCCAATCTGGAAATCAGTGGCCTAAAGAGAAGCCAGGCCCTGAAGAGTAAGGACCCGGCAACCCTGCAGCAAGGGTCTGTGTAATAACTTCCCCAGATTTTCGCAAAAATGACCTACAGACAAGGCAAGCTTCAGGGCCTGTGATATTCTTCTTTGCTCAGAAGGGCCTTGTCCCTGGCTCAATGCTCTGATGTTACCATCTTGAAATTCTTGATAATTCTGTCATTGAACATGTGCTTTGCAAGTGAAATTTGATGTAACAAAGGACCCTGTATGTGAGCAGATTGGATGTGCACAATCTGTGTGCCCTTCTATTCCTGTTATTCCATTTGTGTAGTGTTGTAAAGCCCCATGACAAGAGAATTCTAGCAGCCCCATGAGAATTCAGTGAGACTCAGGGTGAGTATAATCATGTTGACTAGGTAACGAGAGCCCCTGAAAGACCACACTTTTCAACTGAGCCAGAACTTGCTCTGAACTCAGAAAGAAGGCAGTGACATTCTGAAGCAACACAAGTGACCAGGGAACTCAGTCACATCCTTTCTTTCTCCTGTTGCTTGCCTGTATGTGTCAACTACTAATGCTGAAAACGACTTCGAAAGATAGAGCAACATAAGTTCCTTTTCCTTCAGTCCTTCCTTACTGATTAGTAAATCGAAAAGAGAGTATTGGTAGAGTGTACAAATATCAAGAAGTAAAAAAAAAAAATAGTTGAATTAGTTTTTTGGAACATTTCTTCTATTCTGGGTAAAAGTAAAATGCATATGCATATGTGAATTACAAAATGCTAATTATCCCATTTTGATGATTCTGTATATGAGTAAATGCTCTTTAAAACCAGCATTGCATGATATAAAGGTGAACAGCAAAATGTATGCTAATGATTATGTCATTTTTTTTACTTTAGAATATTAAGTAACAAATTAAAAATGCTGTGATGAATTCAAAGGAAACCTCCCAACATGATGAGAAAGCACTACTTGCTAAGTTTCTTTACGTACTTTCTTTTGTTGTTGTTCAATCCCTAATTTGTCTCCAACTCTGTGACCCCATGAACTGCAGCATGCCAGCCTCCTCTGTCTATCACTATCTCCCAGAGTTTTTCAAATTCATGTCTGTTGAGTCACTGATGCTATCTAACTAGCATATCCTCTGCCACCCCTTCTCCTTTCCCTTCAACATTCTCCAATATTCAGGTGCTTTTTCAGTGAGGAGGCTTTGCACATCAGATGGCCAGATGTTTGGAGCTTTAGCTTCAGCAACAGTCCTTACAATGAATATTCAGGGTTGATTCCCTTTTGGATTGTCTAATTTGATCTCCTTGCATTCCAAGGAACTTTCAAGAGTCTTCTCCAGAACCACAATTTGAAAGCCTCGTCAGTGCTCAGTAGCATCAATTCTTTAACACTCAGATTTAGCATCAATTCTTCAGCATAAACCAGAGTTTATGGTCCAACACTCACATCCCTACAAGACTATTGGAAAAACCATAGCTTTGGCTGTAAGGACTTCTGTCTATGTCGGTCATAGCTTTCCTTCCAAGGAGCAAGTATCTTTTAATTCCATGACTGGAGTCACCATCCACAATGATTCTGAAGCACAAGAAAATAAAATCTGTCAGTTTCCCCTTCTATTTGCCATAAAGTGATAGAACCAGATGCCATGATATTAGTTTTCTGAATGTTGAGTTTCAAGCCAGCTTTTTCATTCTCCTCTTTCAACTTCATCAAGAACTCTTTAGTTCCTCTTCACTTTCTACCATAAGAGTGGTATCATCTGCCTATCTGAGGTTGTTATTTCTCCTGGAAATCTTGATTCCAGATTGTAATTCATCCAGCTTAGCATTTCCCTAGCATTTATATGCAGATGTACTCTGCATATAAATTAAATAAGCCGAGTGACAATACACAGTTTTGTCATAATCCTTTCCCAATTTTGAACCAGTCTGTTGTTCTATGTCCAATTCTAACTGTTACTTCTTGACCCACAGACAAGTTTCTCAGGAGGCAGTTAAGTGGTCTGGTAGTCCCATCTTTTGAAGAATTTTCCACAATTTGTTGTGATCCAAACTGTCAAAGAGTTCAATGTAGTCAATGAAGCAGAAGTAGATGTTTTTTTCTAGAACTCCCTTGCTTTTCCTATGATCCTATGAATGTTGACATAATTGTTGACATAATGTTGAACTTAATCTCTGGTTCCTCTGCCTCTTTGAAACTCAGCTTGTACATCTGTAAGTTCTTGGTACATGCACTAAGGAAGCCTAGCTTGAAGGATTTTGAGCATAACCTTGCTGGAATTTGAAATGAGTGTAGCTGTATGATAGTTTGAACATAATCTTTGACACTGTCCTTCTTTGGGATTGGAATGAGAACTGACCTTCTCCAATATTGTGGTCACTACTGAGTTTTCCAAATTTGCTGACATATTGAGTGTAGTTCTCTAACAGCATCATCTTTTACTTCAAATACTAGAGCTAGTAAGTTTCTCATTTGGAGAAGAATCACAATATACACCCAGTGGGTTCAGGATATAGGGTCTCTTACAGTAAAGAAGGACAAACTTTTTTCAAAAATAGCTTTTGGGGATCTATCTGACCTAGAAAAAGTAGGACACTTGACCGTGGGATATCAAATATGTAGCCCAAACCGCTTCTCAAAACCTGTATTCTGTCAGACACACCAAGTTACAAGTTCAGTGGAAATAATGGATCAGGGTCACCAAGACGGGCAAGTACAAGTAATTGGGGTGAGTAAGAGGTCCAGAGCCTCCACTCTTGAAGCCAGTAACTTTCCTTCAGTTCATGACTACCATATGGGGGACACTGAATATAGCTAATGGAGGAAGAAAAATACATCACTCAGAAATGTAGTAAACACACGAAATCAACCACCTATATATCATGGCAGTATGTCCTTTTAAGGTAGAATACATGAGTACAGAAACAAACAAACAAAAAACATAAAAATACAAATGATTCCATTTATTGACACTTTTAGGAATCCACTTGAGCTATTTTTCCTTATCATCCCTGAAACTGAGTTTCCTGCGTTGCTTAGAAGTCCAGGTTTCCAGATAGTGAACATTTCCACAAGAGGACATTCAGAGCTTCTCATTATATTTCAAGCTATGGCTGCAACCTCTTTTTCTCATGATCCTCTTTCCACAAGACCACCAGACAAGGAAAGGAGTCACCATTTGAGGAGGTATAATTAACCCTGACCATCAGAAGGAGACAGGGCAAAGACATGAGGGCAAAGAAAAATATGTTTGACATCTAAGTGATCCTTTACAACGATGCTTGCCCAATTTTGGCAGTTGGTTCAGTTGTTCAGTTGTGTCTGACACTTTTAGCAATACGTAGTCAAATACAGCATCCATGGCTTAAGCAAGTATAATGATCAGTGGCTCAGCTCCCATAAATATAAAATTTCATGTCATCCCACTGCTGAAGGAACCTAGATCAGCAGAGCTGGCAGAAAGAGTGAGGGGGAGTCCACAATGGGTTATAGAGGAGGGAGACGAAGATTATCACTTACAGCTTAAGAACACAGGGCAGTAGAGTGTGGATAGGAGGTCTACAGTTTACCTGATCAACTTTTCCTTGTTTGTGCTTCCCAGGAAAGGCATCACACCACAATCCTGAAAGAACTTTCCAAGAACATATATGACACACATGCAGCTGCTTTGCACAAGCAGTGGGTGGTAGTGGGTGCTCTGATGAGTATGCATATTAGTTGCTCCACTTCTTAGACTGGAACACTCATTCTCCTAGCAACTAGGTGTATTGGAAGATAACTGATCTCACTTTAGTTCAGCCACAGCTAAAGAAACAGCCAGGGTCAGTTTCTCTTCTTGCGGGCAGCCTGAACCTAATGACTGGCCACTGGAAGGCATGAAAACTTGCCTCTTTTCCTTGATTTCAGATAACTCTGAAAACATATCCCAGCAAATGAGCTTCCTGTGCTATCAGCTGAGCAATGAGGCACACTCAATCCCTGCTCAGTCAAACTTCTTTTAATCACCTATTTTGTACAATAATCTTCCTGCAAATCTCTGTCTCAGAGTCTGTTTCCTAAGAAATCTACCTTGTGAGCTGTTGTGGTAGTCAACTCCACTGTTGCAAGCAGAGAAAAATGAGGTAAATAATGATAAGACCATTTTTGGCATGTGCGGATTGCTGTCTCATATTCCAACCATAGAGAGCTACAACTCTGATATAAAATACTGCTTATCACATACAAAATACCCAGACAAGTGTGTATCTGAACTAAATTACCAGGCAAATTCCTTTCCTCATCATTGATTTAATAGGATAAATAATATGGGAGCCAAAGAAGTTCCATTTATATGCAATGTAAATGAAACCAAATAAAGAATTTCATTCATTTCTTTATGAGATGTCAAATTAAAAAGCTGATAGGAGAGCTAAATGAACTGAAACAGGATGAACAACAACAAAAGTCCCACATTATTCTTTGATTGCTGGTCACATAAATATTAAAGAGATTATCAGAACTAGGCTTTATTTAACAAGCAAGCTAATCAAAAAGCAGAAATAGATGAGCATTAATTACATTTGCATTTGAAATCAAATACACAGAAAGTATTTTAAGAGAATGGGGCAATGCCAATTGATCATGTTAGAGAAGCTATAAACCATTTCCCTAAATATGTCTTCCCTAGATATCCAGATTGCTTATATGGCCGTGACTCCACTGGAATTTCTCTCCCGATTCAACCTGTGAACTATTGCTTAATTCTTGTTTTTAGAATGAAAGCTTATCACCTATGGCTGATATCTTCTATAGCAGAGACTAGAGTCTGTGGTTTAATTTCTTCAAAGAATAAGCTTGTCATTGCAGACTAGAAGTGACAGCATGCTGTGTGGAGAGGGAGATTAAGGATGTTCAGATGATGTTTTGGTAGATTTTTTTGCTTTCCTAAGTCAGTGTATTTAAAAGATTCAGAAAAGTTATGACCAACGTAAATAGCACATTCAAAAGCAGAGATATCACTTTGCTGCCTAAGGTCCGTCTAGTCAAGGCTATGGTTTTTCCTGTGGTCATGTATAGATGTGAGAGTTGGACTGTGAAGAAGGCTGAGCACCGAAGAATTGACGCTTTTGAACTGTGGTGTTGGAGAAGACTCTTGAGAGTCCCTCGGACTGCAAGGAGATCCAACCAGTCCATTCTGAAGGAGATCAGCCCTGGAATTTCTTTGGAAGGAATGATGCTAAAGCTGAAACTCCAGTACTTTGGCCACCTCATGCGAAGAGTTGACTCATTGGAAAAGACTCTGATGCTGGGAGTGGAGGCAGGAGGAGAAGGGGACGACCGAGGATGTGATGGCTGGATGGCATCACTGACTTGATGGACGTGGGTCTGAGTGGACTCCAGGAGTTGGTGATGGACAGGGAGGCCTGGCATGCTGCAATTCATGGGGTTGCAAAGAGTCAGACATAACTGAGCGACTGAACTGAACTGAATCTGAAAATATACTGCTTAGAGAAATGCTAAATAAAATAAAAAGGAAAAAAAAAGTATTTAGGCAATATTTCCAAGGTAATGGGGCATGAAAGATTCTGGGTGAAGGACTAAAACTGAAAGTTAAACTGACAACTTCTCTAATTGTGAATGTTACATGACTATGGTGTCAGGATGCAGTGATCTTTGGATCATTGATTAGAAGTTTCCCCATGACTGAACTGAACTGAAAATAGATATAGTACAGTAGCAAATTAATTATCTTATGAAATAGATAAATGATTCTATGCCAATGGGGAAAACAAACATAGTCTCTGAATAGTGAACAACATCAGAAAATAAGCTCCCCAAATAAACAATTTCAGTGTATATTTCAAGAATGAGTTCTGTCACCAAACCAATTGTATAATCAATCACTGAGCTAGAACTTTCTTGGAAGACTGAGATCTTGCTTGTATTATAAGGCTTGATTTTCTTTCTGTTATGAGGGGGAGAAAAACTGATGGGCCTCAGGAAATCTGTACAGCTTGTTTTCTTTTCTGAAATGGGAAATCAGAAAGAAAAACTAGGAATATTAGAGGACATATTCAGGATATCAAATATTCTAAAAAAATTTCCCAGAAAAGAGAATTTGAGAGAGAAAAATAATCAAAGAAGAAATTACTAATAATAAAAAGCCATGCACCAATAAAGATTATTGTGTAATTTTAGGTCTCTGACTATATAAACAATCCTAATGGTTTGCAGAGAGAAAAAAATATCTCATACCTAGAGGAATAGGAACTGGAACACATCAGATATCTTAAGACCAACAGTGGTATATTTTTTTTAAATTTGTAATTGTTTTAATTTTTTACTTATTTCATTATTTTTTTAAATACTGTATTCTACGTTACAATACTGTATTGGTTTTGCCATACGTTGACATGAATCAGCCACNGAACACATCAGATATCTTAAGACCAACAGTGTTTTTTTTTTTTTTAATTTGTAATTGTTTTAATTTTTTACTTATTTCATTATTTTTTAAATACTGTATTCTATGTTACAATACTGTATTGGTTTTGCCATACGTTGACATGAATCAGCCACAGGTGTACATGGTCTCCCGATGCCAAAGCCCCCTCCCACCTCTCACCCCATATCATCTCTCTGGATCATCCCGTGCACCAGCCCCAAGCATCCCGTATCCTGTATTGAACATAGACTGGTGCTTCATTTCTTATATGGTAGTATACATGTTTCAATGCCTTTCTCCCAAATCATCCCATCCTCTCCCTCTCCCTCAGAGGCCAAAAGTCCATTCTATACCTCTGTGTCTCCTATATTGTCTCACTTACAGGGTCATTATTACTATCTTTCTAAATTCCATATATATGTGTCAGTATACTGTATTGGTGTTTTTCTTTCTGGCTTACTTCACTCTGTATAATCGGCTCCAGTTTCATCCATCTCATTAGAACTGATTCAAATTTATTCTTTTTAAGGGCTGAGTAATACTCCATTGTGTATATGTACCACAGCTTTCTTATCCATTCATCTGCTCCCAGCATCAGAGTCTTTTCCAATGAGTCAACTCTTTCCAATGAGTCCATCTGCTGATGGACAACAGTGGTAGTTTAAAAATGTCTTTACAATTCTGAATAAAAATGTTTTCCAATCCTGAATTCAATATTATATAGTCTCCTTACGCATTAAAAACATGTGAATTTTTAAAAGATTTTTCAGAACTGCAAGTTCTCCAAAAGTTTGTCTTTGTTGCAATCTTTGAACAAAGCTACCCTCCAGATTGCTGGGACAAATATCAATAACCTCAGATATGCAGATGACACCACCTTTATGGCAGAAAGTGAAGAGGGACTAAAAAGCCTCNAGTTCTCCAAAAGTTTGTCTTTGTTGCAATCTTTGAACAAAGCTACCCTCCAGATTGCTGGGACAAATATCAATAACCTCAGATATGCAGATGACACCACCTTTATGGCAGAAAGTGAAGAGGGAATAAAAAGCCTCTTGATGAAAGTGAAAGAAGAGAGTGGAAATGCTGGTTTAAAGTTCAACATTCAGAAAACGAAGATCATGGCATCTGGTCCCATCACTTCATGGGAAATAGATAGGGAACATTGGAAACAGTGTCAAACTTTATTTATTTATTTTTTTTGGCTCCAAAATCTCTGCAGATGGTGATTGCAGCCATGAAATTAAATGATGCTTACTCCTTGGAAGGAAAGTTATGACCAATCTAGATAGCATATTCAAAAGCAGAGACATTACTTCGCCAACAAAGGTCCGTCTAGTCAAGGCTGTGGTTTTTCCAGTGGTCATGTATGGATGTGAGAGTTGGTCTGTGAAGAAAGCTGAGTGCCGAGGAATTGATGCATTTGAACTGTGGTGTTGGAGAAGACTCTTGAGAGTCCCTTGGACTGCAAGGAGATCCAACCAGTCCATTCTGAAGGAGATCAGCCCTGGGATTTCTTTGGAAGGAATGATGCTAAAGCTGAAACTCCAGTACTTTAGCCACCTCATGGGAAGAGTTGACTCATTGGAAAAGACTCTGATGCTGGGAGGGACTGGGGGCAGGAGGAGAAGGGGA
>SJYW01037000.1:278672-298021 GCA_006410735.1 Raphicerus campestris
TATCTGGCATTAGCTTAGGCTAACAGGAACACTAGGATTGCTGTTCAGAAGACCTACACGTAGTATTTTTATGTGACTTGGTCTTTTCACAGCATGGCAGTCTAAGAATAGTAAGGCTTCTGACATTAGTTACCTAGGGCTTCAAATGTAAATATTCAAGGGATTATTATAGAAGATAGAATTGTGACTGTATAAATAGAAAAATGAATAACACAGCCCCTTCAGCCATTTAAAAATATCAAACTGCCCCCTAAATACATTTAATTCCATTTATACCTATAATTTACTAACTGCATCAGTTTGTACAATTTAAATCTTGATTTCCCCTCTACATGAAAATGGCCTTTGGTATTCCTTGGTTCTCAAGTAAAATACATTTATCATGATGAATTAATAGGCTAGAATTCTAATTATAATCAATAACAGGTTAGGGTCATGACCTCAGCCAAACCTTCAGTTTACAATCAGGATGGATGAGCAGAGGATTAGACCCTGGGTTCTAAGGTGAAGGCTCAGAAGGTACAGAATATGTCGGCATTACAGGAGATCTAGCTTTGATCCCTGGGTCGGGAAGATGCCCTGGAGAAGGAAATGGCTGCTCACTCCAGCATTCTTGCCTGGAGAATCCCATGGACAGAGGAGCCTGATGGGTTCCATGGGGTCGCAAAGAGTCAGACATGACTGAGTGGCTAACACTTTTACTGTTTCTTTTTTCTGAGGAGATACCACCAGATTACTAATATCTTGCCTAAAGCAAAGGTATTAATATCTTCCCTTTCTCTTTCACCTCTGTATACCCATATGCTAATTGCTATAACAAATCAGAACTACGTTTTCTGGGAACATAGACTAACTTTGAAATGACTTTTTAACCTAGATACTTTCTCATGTGTTTACTCATTCAAGCATTCATATATTCTTTTTTGGACCACCCCCCTCATTACTTATCACACATAGAATAAAATCTAATCTCTATTATTACAGCCTAAAAAAAGTCATTTGTTTGGATTTTTGTTTGTTTTGCTTATTGATATTTGAAAGTTGTTTTATCATTTGCCTCTTTTAATTTCCTATAATCTCCACAAAAACTAAGACATTTCAGTTAGTCACCATCCTATGTGTGTGTGCTCAGTAGTGTCCGCCTTTTTGCAAGCCCCATGGACTGAAGCATTCCAGGTTCCTCTGTCCATGAGATTTTACAGGCAAGAATACAGGAGTGGATTGCCATTCCTTTCTCCAAGGATCTTTCCTAACACAGGGACTGAACCTGTGTCTCTTGCATCACCTACATTGGCAGGTAGATTTTTTTTACCACTAGCACCACCTGGGAAGTCCATTCAGTATCCTATATTTAGTCCTAAATCACTACTTATTTCCTGCATACATGATACATGCTAAGTCACTTTAGTCGTGTCTGAGTCTTGTGACCCTATGGACCATGGTCTGCCAGGCTCCTCTGTCCATGGAATTCTCTAGGTAAGAATACTGGAGTGGGCTGCCACGTGCTCCTCCAGTGAATCTTCCTGATCCAGGGATTGAACCTGGCCTCTTATGTCTCCAGCATTGGAAGGCAGGTTCTTTACCACTAACACCACCTTGGAAGCCCACTTATTGCACAGAAATAATTAAATATGTATAGTTTATATTGGATTGATGTTTAGGCCAATTCAAAAAAGACTAAGACTCTACTATCTTTAGGGACTGGTCATCTTTCAGAAACAATATTTATTTTATTTATCTATTTAGCAGAAAAAATGGGAAAAGACAATTTTAGAAGGCAAATAAATTTCCTAAATAACTTAAACACTGGGTCAGATTTTTAAAAGGAAATAAGTACAAGGATGTATGTCCTCAGGCAAATTAAAAACATGATTAAGCATTATGGCTATAAGATTAACATTGTACTTATGTTCCCAAGTTTTAAATAGTAACTATTTAAGGAGATTTTTATTTGCAGCATATGATAATAGATTGAGTTTTGATAATAGCATTTGCACTAAATTAATCTAGGCAACCAATGATAACCTGAGAAAGAATAACATCTGACATAAAGAAAGGGCTAAACTGAGAGCTATCATAAGAAAGAAGTAGCTAATTCTGATGCAAGAGATTGAGATTTTTTTTAAAAAAATGGGAAAAGTAAGGAAAATGGAAAAATTAATCCTACTTCCAGAATCAGAGAGGCTGTATCTTAAAATGGTTACATTGGCAGAATGGGAAAACCAGTCTAAAAAAAAAGGAGCCAGTAACATTCTTAAGTTTGGTGTGGAAGTACTGACTTTCAGGAGAATACTCAAGTGGAAATATTTTGTTAATAACTGAAAATGTTTGACTGGTGTTGGGCTAATGGCATATGTGGCTGATCTGGTAAGATTTCTAAAGATTCCTATTTCCTGGGTATTCAATAAAATAGTAATCTAGGTATGATTATAAAGAAAATTTTGCAGATGGAATTACAATCTCTAATCAATTCAACTTCAGAAAAATATCCTGGGTTACTCAGGTGGGTTGTGTTTTATGACATGAATCAGAAGAGGCAGTCACAGAGAGATGTACTGAAGAGAGTGATAGAGGAGAGATGAGGATAAGGTGAAGTCAGAGAGATTTGAACCATGAGAATGGCTCAACCCATTGTCTCTGACTTTGCATACAGAGGATGGAAGCTATGTTCCAAGGAATGGAAGAAGTCTCTAAAAGCTGAAAATGATCCCTGGCTAACCATCTAGCAAAGTAAGTGGGACTCTCAGTATAGCAACTGCTTTGAAATGAATTCCAACAGTACACTCTAGTCAGTTTGAAAGCATGTTCAACCCAGAGATCCAAGGAAAGAATGCAGCCCTGCTGACACAGTGATTTGATGAAGTCAAGAGCAAACAGCCAGCTCAGCTCCTTTATGCCTAGACTTTTGATCTATAGAACTCTTAGACAATGAGGTTTATTGTTTTAAGCACCTAAACCTGTAATAATTTATTACAACAGCAATAGAGTATCTAACATAGCAGTGACTCAATAGATACCTCTTAAGTGAGACTGTAACTGAAGCACACAGAAAGAAGAGTTTCTGGGTTAAGGTTAAGCTTTGGGAGTCCTACTTAAAACGAGGAGATGACTGGCACGAGTAGGGTCAGTGAAGCCACACCAAGCAATGTGGAGTGAATACATGGATGGTCAGCGATCAAAAGGACATTTGACAATTATAGGAACTATCCAGAGTCATGTAAGTGAAGGCAGCTAAAAACAGGAGTGGGTGACCAATAACTTAATGTTACAGAAAAGTCAAGCAGGGAAAAGACGAAGAAAAGATCACTATTTGAGGAAATCATTGGAACTAGAAATCAAATTGGAGGAACACAGAATGGCAAAGAAACAGTCTGCAACTAGTATAGATTGCTTGCTTTAGGAGTTTAGATATGCATGCATAAAAGAGTGAGTGTGCAGGAGCAAAGACAAGGAATTACTGAAATAAAAGTGAACTCAGTAAAAAAGACGACACATTTACCAAAGTCAGTATTAATTATCACATGTCTGCATTATGTTTTCATTATGTAAAAGCAAAACCTTCTACTAATTCTTAAAGTGCTCACTAAAGGACAGAGGGAGGCATGATGGAAAGAAGAAATACTGGGGTAAATCTTGGTCTAAAAACCTGAGCAAATCCTTAACATTCTCAAGTTCCACTTCCTCAGCAAACATGCAGGGCTAATAATACACACTCACAAACTTCACATGACAATTACGTGGAAAAAAAAAAGTACAAACCATCTAGCAGAGATTGAACAATCTGAATCCAGAAATAAAAGTTCCAAATTGTGTACCCCTCTTATGGTAAGTGAGACCTTAACTCCTATCCCAGAGGAGGTCTGAGAATTGAGAATATTAAATAGACTTAGAACCGGACAGAAAGTCAGTTTTGGGCCCAAATACTTTCTCTACTCTTCTAATGGATCTTAATAAATAAACTATATCACCAGACTTTTTGAGTTTCCAGCTGGCAGATTGCAGACGACAGAACCTGTCAGCCTCCATAAGTGCATAAGCCAATACCTTATAACAAATCTCTACAATGCCTTATAACAAACCAATATCTTGTATATACAATTCTTATATTCTCTCTCATGTGAAAAATACAGATATTTATATTAGATATAGCCTATTAGTTTTGTTTCACTAGAGGACTTTAATGCATTTAATGTCACAGAAATTTTAAGGAAAAAAATTCATGCTAGGTTGTAAAATGGATCATACAAATAAAAAGATAATTATTTTCTTCTAATACTTGTTATTATTGTTTAGTCACTAAGTCATGTCTGACTTTTTGTCCCCATAGACTGTAGTCCACCAACCTCTCTAACCATGGGATTTCCCATGCAAGAATACTGGACTGGGTTGCCATTCCCTTCTCCAGGGGATCTTCTCGACCCAGTGATCAGACCCACATCTCCTGCATTGCAGGTGGATTCTTTACCGCTGAGCCAGTATTAGGAAGTCCCCTAATACTTGTTAAGTTGAAAAAAATTTTATAGATTCTTTCTACTTTCTCTAAGTCCAATCCTGCATAAAACAAAACTAAAGGGAATTGATATCCTGAATATAACATAAAAACTATTTCAAAAACACCTAAGAGAACAAGAACTCTGGGAGATGGTGATGGACAGGGAGGCCTGGCGTGCTGCGATTCATGGGGCCGCAAAGAGTCGAACAAGACTGAGCGACTAAACTGAACTGAAGAGAACAAAAGGCAGATGTGCTATGCCCATGTGGAGTAACTTAGTAGTATAAATGATAACTGTCATATCAATGAAAATATATTGCAAAATGAAATTTTTAAATGCCTATTTACTAGGAAAAAAGAAACAGTAATTCAAGAAAATATAGAATAAAAACCACACTAGTACCCAACATTATAGCCTTGTACTATTTAAACACATTAACAGAAATAGAGTATGGCAAAACCAATACAGTATTGTAAAGTAGAATAAAGTATTAAATAAAATAAAAAATAAAACGTGACTCGGAAAAAAAAAAGAAAAATGTATTATTTTAATTGGGTATTTCACATGCATCTGAAAACTTGCAGGTCAGACAAGAAATATGGCAAAGTGATACAAATTACCAAAGAAACAAGGAATATGTGAAGAAGTAGAAGCAAATATCATGAGAAATAAATAATATATATTCATACATATCTTTTTATGGAGATTATGCATGATGCAAATATGATATCTCTATATATGCAACATATACTATATATGTCATTTATATGCAACATATAAAGTGCACATAAATATAGATATCATATATATTGCAGAGAAGAAAGGTCACATTTTAGATTATATGAAATATTCACATATATCATCTTCATATAAAGGCCACCAAAGAAGCCATAGTAATTAGAATGAATCAATATTATATAGTGTCTTAGAATTTAAACAATAAAAATATGACAAAAAAAGCTTAAAACATTCTGGATGCTAATGGTCATAATATAAATAAATCTATATTATACATAAGATGGAGAAGGCAATGTCACCCTACTCCAGTACTTTTGCCNATAACAAAAAAGCTTAAAACATTCTGGATGCTAAAGGTCATAATATAAATAAATCTATATTATACATAAGATGGAGAAGGCAGTGTCACCCTACTCCAGTACTCTTGCCTGGAAAATCCCATGGATGGAAGAGCCTGGTGGACTGCAGTCCATGGGGTCGCTAGAGTCGGGCACAACTGAGTGATTTCACTTTCACTTTTCACTTTCATGCATTGGAGAAGAAAATGGCAACCCACTCCAGTGTTCTTGCCTGGGGAATCCCAGGGACGGGGGGAGCCTGGTGGGCTGCCATCTGTGGGGTCGCAGAGTCAGACAGGACCAAAGCGACTTAGCAGCAGCAGCAGCATACATAAGGTAATATACAAAGTAAATGCATTCTAAATTAAAATGACAATAAAGTAATTAACAACCAAATGTGTGAGTCAAAGTAGTGCATAAAAGAAGCTTCATACTCTTACATATATTTATCAAAGAACAAAAGAGAATGAAAACAAATTAACTTAGTGTATAACTGAAACATCCCAAACAAGCTCAAGAAAAGCAGAAACAGAAGAATATGGGATGTGAGGGGATGAGGAGGAGGCAGAAGAGGTAAAAGAGGAGGCAAAAGAAAATAAGAAGATGTGACAACAGCTGGATAGACAAACATAAAGCTTTAAACTAGCAGCTTATTCATTTCAGTTCTTTCCCCAGTACATCATGTCCAGATTTCATTAACAAAAAAAAAAATACTAGGCATACTAAAAGACAAAAAACACAGTTTGAGGAAATAGAAATGGCAATGATTTCTGCAGTTATCAGACCAGAAAAGGAGGATTGTTAGAGAAGAAACAAATAAGAGAAGATAAAATATTTGACTTTTCTTATTTTTAACTGATCTAACAATAATAATTTACTCACACTTACAATAGCCACAATGTATTCAGTGTTTACAGCTAACGAGTAACTGAAATGAATGAGAGAAATGTCAAATGGCATTATTTAAAAGTGGACTTGAATTAGTTGTAAATGTATATTACAAGCTCAATGGCAATGACTAAAACAAATTTAAAAAGAAGATAATTGATATACTAAGGAATCAAAATAGAATCATAAAAATGCTTATTAAATGCAGAGAAAGAAAAATAATAGGAAAGAAGAAACAAAAGATAACTAAATAGAAAACAGTAACAAATATGGCAAATATTAATTCAACTATATCAATCATTACTTTGAACATCAATGGTCTAAATACACTAAAAAAAAGGAAGGCTATCCACAAGAAACCAAGTAAAAATACAAACACACAAATAGAAGAAGAACTAAGAAACGGAAAAAGTTACATCATGCTAACAGTAAACAAACAAAAACTGGAGTAGCTATACTAATCTCAGACAAAGCAGACTTTCGAGCAAGGACAAGTATCAAGAATAAAGAGTATCATCCTGATCACTGATGTTGAAGGATCACACTAAAAGTTAGATAGATAGACAGAAAATATGTACAATGAATTAACAATCAAATTGAGAACAGAACTATATCAGCAAATAGAGAGTCCAAAGACAATTGAACAAATTTTAAAAGACTGAGGAATAATAGTAGCCAGCCTAAATTTCTATAAAAGTTATCACTTAAGATTAAAGATTAATTAATAATATTTTTCAGTGACAGAAGAATGAGCTAACTACTCAGAATTTCTTGCTACTAAAAACCTAAAGAATATGTTTCAGGAAAAATAACTTGNTGATATTACAGAGAAGAATGCATGATAAAGGGCAAAATTCTATCCCTGAATTACTTCAGTTATTTTAACTTGGTAATATGTTTGCTAAAGCAGTATTGGCAACTTATCATGAATCATGACTCATTAATTATAACAAATCATCCATTTATCATCTAACTTTTAGCAAAATAACTTCTTTGCATCACTAGAAAATATACTACTTGAAGAGGTATGTCCTAGTTATTAAGTGTGTATTTTTGATTGTCTAATCCCAGTACTGGCCAACATTCCACAACTGATTTGCAATGAATATACCTTAGTAACACTTTTGTGTCTGTTGGAAAAATCAGTACTAAACAAATATTTCAATATTTTACTTATGACATACTTCACAATAATAAAATATATTTTAAATTCTTCATATTCATAAAATGATTCACAACTTGATATATCAACACAACACACACATTCCCCACCTTAAACTGTATTTCTCCAACTTTTTTTTTTTTTAATCAGTCCATTTTAGTATATTATAGTTTTGGTGACAGATCAATAAAGGGATTAAAACCACACAAAAATTTCAGGAATAACTAAGATACTTACTTACCTTACTACAGGACAATAATAACTCCTGGTGTCTATAAAAGCATCTCCATTTGTTTATTTATTAAGCTTGGTTATCTTTCACTGTGACAGAGTTTAAGTTAAAATCTTTATTTCACTGACCCAATTATAGCCCATGCCCATGGGGAAGAGTTATCATATGTTCTAATAAACATTTTTTTCTAGTGTTAGTCTTCATAGTATGCTACACCTCATCGTTCACATTTTAGTTCATCAGATATTGTCATATAACAGAACATATACTCAAATTTAGCAATAATAAGCTTCACATGTTCATCAAAATCAGACACACTGTGAAGCTTTGGCAGTACATCAAAGAGTCACAGAAAACTTTCTGACAACCACTGGCTCCAAAAAAACATAGTTTGCTTCCACTGTGAATGATCTATAATTAATTGAATGTACGTTCTTTAGACTAAATTAATATATTAGTACTCTATGGACATACTTGGTTTCCAGTATGAATGTATTTTTTATTATTCTTATTTTTTTTACTTGAATACTATCTACCTTCATATTTAACAAGTAAAGCTGTTAGTACACCAACTTATCTTCTAACATCTCTTCGTAGGATGTGTGGTGTACCCAGCATAATATTCCACATGTTTCGCAGACACTGTCAGATTCCTGACTAAATTGTTTAGATGCAGCCATTTCAGTGTATTCTAGAAGGCTTCCAAATCCCATTATTTGCATCTCTTCCACTGAGGGCTTTTTTTCTGCAACCATGCAGGACTTTCCTACCCAAGCATACTACAGGCCAGATGTCCTAGGAATTAATATCCCCTGGAAACCGCCCTCAGCCATTGAGGGGTAGGAATGAAGGATGTGTAGATGTCTTACTGCCCCTCCTCTTTTGTTGGAATAATTTTGAGCCATGCGAGCTATCCATCCCCCAGAGTTTCCCNAGTTTGAGTTTGAGGAAGCTCAGGAGTTGGTGAAGGACCAGGAAGCCTAGTGTGCTGCAGGGTCATGAGGTCAGACATGACTGAGCAACTGAACTGAATAACTTTAGAGAAGGCAATTAATTTCTTTGTCTTATTCAACAACATGCACATATGATTCTCAACACTGTTTAGCAACAAGCAAAAAAGATATCCTGTATTGACTAGATTATATTTTGTTCTGGATCAAAACACATCAAATTGAATACCTCACTTATTACTGACTGATCATAAAAACTGCAGTCTTTCCAGTGAGGTACATATTCTCAGGTATTTAATTTTGTACCTTGAGTATATATTTTATTTACATAAAGTTTATTCTTACATTTATTTTAAATAAAGTAACAGTGTTTTAGGTTTATCACCTTCATTTTTACGCTACCTTTTACCTAGTAAATTAATTTAATGTTCAATTTTCAGTGTGACATAAATTTGCTTTTAAAATTCTTTCATATAAAAAGACAGGCAATTTAAATCAGCATATTAGGCATGGGTGGTAGTAGATATGGCAAAAGTGAATATAAATAAATGACTGATAGTTACACTACATGAAGAGGAATGTAGTCATCATCATTCAAAACAATCTTTCATACAGAGCATTTATACTAATTAAACTTTTAGTGGTCATTGATAAGTAGTAAGATTGAGATGCTATTTTTTGAAGTAGACTTTTTCAATGTTCTATGTTAAAGGCAGAAACAGGCATTAATAGCCAATGAATTGTGAAGAAATTCATATAGAAAAATTAAGCATCTACTATCAATGGAAGACTACTCACTTTCACAAGGAGTTGATATAAAAAGCACCACAGCACCACATACATTTTTATCCATATGTTACTCAGTCCTTGATATTACAGAGAAGAATGCATGATAAAGGGCAAAATTCTATCCCTGAATTACTTCAGTTATTTTAACTTGGTAATATGTTTGCTAAAGCAGTATTGGCAACTTATCATGAATCATGACTCATTAATTATAACAAATCATCCATTTATCATCTAACTTTTAGCAAAATAACTTCTTTGCATCACTAGAAAATATACTACTTGAAGAGGTATGTCCTAGTTATTAAGTGTGTATTTTTGATTGTCTAATCCCAGTACTGGCCAACATTCCACAACTGATTTGCAATGAATATACCTTAGTAACACTTTTGTGTCTGTTGGAAAAATCAGTACTAAACAAATATTTCAATATTTTACTTATGACATACTTCACAATAATAAAATATATTTTAAATTCTTCATATTCATAAAATGATTCACAACTTGATATATCAACACAACACACACATTCCCCACCTTAAACTGTATTTCTCCAACTTTTTTTTTTTTTAATCAGTCCATTTTAGTATATTATAGTTTTGGTGACAGATCAATAAAGGGATTAAAACCACACAAAAATTTCAGGAATAACTAAGATACTTACTTACCTTACTACAGGACAATAATAACTCCTGGTGTCTATAAAAGCATCTCCATTTGTTTATTTATTAAGCTTGGTTATCTTTCACTGTGACAGAGTTTAAGTTAAAATCTTTATTTCACTGACCCAATTATAGCCCATGCCCATGGGGAAGAGTTATCATATGTTCTAATAAACATTTTTTTCTAGTGTTAGTCTTCATAGTATGCTACACCTCATCGTTCACATTTTAGTTCATCAGATATTGTCATATAACAGAACATATACTCAAATTTAGCAATAATAAGCTTCACATGTTCATCAAAATCAGACACACTGTGAAGCTTTGGCAGTACATCAAAGAGTCACAGAAAACTTTCTGACAACCACTGGCTCCAAAAAAACATAGTTTGCTTCCACTGTGAATAATCTATAATTAATTGAATGTACGTTCTTTAGACTAAATTAATATATTAGTACTCTATGGACATACTTGGTTTCCAGTATGAATGTATTTTTTATTATTCTTATTTTTTTTACTTGAATACTATCTACCTTCATATTTAACAAGTAAAGCTGTTAGTACACCAACTTATCTTCTAACATCTCTTCGTAGGATGTGTGGTGTACCCAGCATAATATTCCACATGTTTCGCAGACACTGTCAGATTCCTGACTAAATTGTTTAGATGCAGCCATTTCAGTGTATTCTAGAAGGCTTCCAAATCCCATTATTTGCATCTCTTCCACTGAGGGCTTTTTTTCTGCAACCATGCAGGACTTTCCTACCCAAGCATACTACAGGCCAGATGTCCTAGGAATTAATATCCCCTGGAAACCGCCCTCAGCCATTGAGGGGTAGGAATGAAGGATGTGTAGATGTCTTACTGCCCCTCCTCTTTTGTTGGAATAATTTTGAGCCATGCGAGCTATCCATCCCCCAGAGTTTCCCTGTGGGAACAAACCCCAGTCACCCACTTGGATATCCCTGATTACTTCCTTCCTTGTCCAGTCACTCTCTAACTGGGCTACTCGCATTTGCAATTGTTTCTTGAATGTTTCCTCTTTAATTTGGGAAATCAAACTTCTACAGTATGATAAATGAATCTCTGAATAAATGAATCTCTGATCAATGAATCTCCTTTTGGTATAATGTTCCCTTCTTTTGTCTTAACATAATAATATATGACTTTCACTTGCCTGCACTTTGACAGTAAACACGTTTTGTATCTCTTTGGTTTCAACTCATACTATTACCAGCTTTCTTAATAAAATCCAGGGTTGGACTTGACTCAAGCCTGCTCATTTCAGTGCATTTTCTATAATAGTCTAATAGGCAAAATCTTACTTGGATATTTTCTTTCAATCTTACCTTTCACATTGCTCCAGTCAGTCCCGGGACATGGCCGCCTCCAAAGCCCCGCATCTCTCAGTCCTCAGTGCTTCTATTCAGGTTGGTTTCTCAGCCACACCTTGTGCAGTTCAATATGGCAGCCATTAAATAAAAATTAAAGAATTTAAAATTTCAGTTAAAAAAATATCAAGTTCTCAATGGCCATAAGTGGTTGGTGACTACCACAGTAGACAGTATAGATATATAACATTTCTCTCATCACAGAAAATTCTACTGGACAGAGCTGGTTTGGAGCATTCTCCCTTTCATATCTAATTTTTGAAATACTGGGTTTTTTTTTTTTTCTTTAAGTTCCATCTCAAAGCTAACTTTCTGTGGAAAATTCTCCCAAAGTAAAATTAATTCTGTCATGTACCTCTATTTATTTTTAGTTTAACTTTAGTTCATTCAAAGACAGGTGCTATATATTTTATTATGAACAGTCCTGCATATAAATTATTCACATATAGCTATATCCCTTCAAGACAGAATTAGTGCATTCTCCTCCTTTTATTTCTTAAGACAGTACAGTGCTTTATTTCTCAACAAATATTGGTTTAATGCTTATGAACTAGTCAAACTGACCTAAACCTTTCCAGATATTCATAAAAACTTATTTTGAAGTTTATTTTTCAAAGCACTATTTTTTTTCTCTCCTGGAATCCGAATACACTGATATAAGATTCAAGTTCCATTTTAGAGTTTTAAGATTTTAAAGAACTGATAACCATGTGTTGTGTAATTAAAAGTGATTTCCTTGCATAGAATTTTGATTAATATCTGCTTTATTTTGAAGCATATTATCACCTGTAGAGCCTATTTGTAGAGAGAACTCCCCATATAAGCGAGGCTGGAGGGCTTACACAGCTTTTCAACACAGATACAGGGTCCTTGTTTCTTTTTCATTTATTTGTTTCTTTTCCATTTATTTAGCTAAACATTAATAGATATTTTGAATAGAACTGGCAAACAATAACCCTAGAGATTTCCACTAGATGTTTCAATCTTCCTAACTTTGTTGCACACTCTTTATTCACTGCTGTTTAACCTTCTATATACTTCAAATAACACTGCTATTCTCTTTCTCAATCTTTTTGGAGGAAAAAAAAACTCAATTATTTTCTCTATACAGATTTTAAGGAAGATTTAAACTTGATTTTCATTTTAATTGATATAGTATATAGACTTTCCAAATAATCACTAAATTATTTCAAAATGTTGGCAAACTAGTGACAGAATCAGCTTTAATGAACCCAAGATAAACTTTAAAAAAATCACGTATTTATATACAGGCTACACATAGTTAGTGCATTTTGCCTTTGAGGCATCAAACAATAAATTATTTTTCTTTGGAAAAAGTTCTCTAATCTATAAAATCTATGGTGAAATCTCATTTCAAGAGCAAGTGCTTGCTCAACTATATGATATTAAAGAGTGTACCTAACTTTCTCAGTTAGTATACATAAACAAAGTTTGAATATAACAGTCTCCAAATATTAACTCTTATCTATTACATGTCTCAAATTTAAAACAAAAGTATGTCAAAAATTAAATGTCAAGAATCAATGTCTAAGCATTAGTTAGTTAGTTACCTAATCTACAAAATTATATGATTCCATATGTTTTGTTATTCATGCTTAGGAACTTTAGATTTTTAAGTTAAAATAGAAAATGTAATTTTACTTTCTTTACTCTTTAATTAAGGATGGAATATTCAGAGGTGTCTAACACCTGCTTTATAATAAGTAGAGTATTATTTCAAATGACAGATGGACCAATTAAAATATTCTTTTAGATGATACAAAATCTTGTGATGTAGGTAATTTTTTAAATCCAAATTTAAATATGCACTGTAAGAATATAAAATTATCTAAGTACATATTAATGAAATACCTTCAGTTTTACCCTGGAGAGAGTTCAAAGAACAAAGTTTTTCTTTTTTTCCCTTCTCCAACATCTCCTCATTCTGTTGGAGACACCAGTACTCGAGAAACCAAGCACCATACTTGGAGAGTTGGAGAACTCAGGTTTATTATGCTGGTGGGCCCAGAGGAGTTAACGTTCAAAGCTCTGAGCCCCGAACAAAGTGGTTACAGAGTTTTTATACATGGACAGGCATGATTAAGTGGGTTTGTGGGTTTGCAAAGGCTAGGGTGATTGCAAGGAGCAGGACAAGAGTGAGTGAGATAAGCTCCAGTTCCTAGTATTGTGAGTCCTCACTTTCTGAAACCTACATGATCTAGACTTTGCAAGGAGCAAGGTGAGTTACAGAGGCAGAAAGAAAGGAGGTAAGATTTTAACCTTTCCTCTTCAATTCTTGACCTCCTATTCCACTGTTTTAACATCCAGGGTTGGATGGTTCTTTCGGTTCTCCAAAAGTATTGGTGTTAAGAATCAGTTCATATTTCATAAAGAAATGAATTCCCCAGAACAAAGTGAAGATTACAGACTTTTAACAAGCAAGTGATTGAAAATTAAATTCAGTAAAGATATAAGGGATAGAGAAATACAGACCTGATAGCATATAAAAAAAACACTTCACAAAGACAACATCTTCAGCTGGCTCCTAACAGTTTATGCAGCTCACACTGCAGGGATCCCACTTGTAGTTTCTATCAGAATCATCTACCAGCATGTATTTCAACACTCTCAGGGCACAATTTTCATGTAGAGTCCCTCAGAAAGTTTTGTGCACAGTCACTAATGCCTTTCTTACACCCACCATTGTAAACAGCTGATTTTGCATAAAGTTACTAGGTTTCCCATCTCCAGTCAGAAAATAATTTCATAACTTCATTATGGTCAGGCAAAGACAGTGGCTTGACCTTCTGTTTTATTTCAGCAATTTGTTTATATCTAGTTGGTAGCATTGAGCACTTTGCTTTTACTTTTCCTATTCCATATTATTCTTCCCAAGTGACCTCCAGGTCCTCTGGGACCAAGGCCTGATGTCATGGATCTTTGTATCTCTGAGGCCTAGAACATCAAAGGTTTCCGTGCACTTGGCTGTGGGTTATGGCATATGTGGTTCTTAGTCTCATCACTATGTGTGGCTCAATCTCTTTTTAAAATCATTTTTGGAAAATTTTATATTGGCGTATAGTTGATTAACAACATTGTGTCTGTTTCAGATGTATGACAAAATGATTCAGATTTGGAAGATGTATGGCTCAATCTTCTCATAATGACAAATACAATCACCAGTATCTCCATCAGAGGCCACCTAAGGATGGAGCTACCAGACAGACCTACTGCCTAAACCCACATCTTGGAGAAACCACTCTGCAGGTCAGCAGTAACTGAGAGAGGCCAAGTGTTGGTTGATTTATATTCAGTCTTTCATCACCTTTTTATTCAGTGTACAACTTTTTATTCAATACGCTTTTTATTCAGTGTACAACTGAAGTAGCCTGTCAGATGAGCTTATACCATTTCAGCACCATTCTGACACCTTGTTCTATGCCTCCTTTCCACGTTAACTCTTCACTGAGGGTCCTTATACAGACTGCTTGTATGTATTTGATCTGACTATATCTATATATTCAACACAACCTATCATTGCTACCTGTTAACTATAAAAATCATGTTTTCAGATTTATAAGACTCTAACTTCCTTCCGAAAGAACCAGATCTTTATAGAGTCCTTTAAAGCCAAGAGAGTTAAGAGGACTACAGTTTAACAGTTGTCCTCATCTATAGCCTTCAAGACATTATGAACACAATGGTTGAATGTATGTCTAATAGGATATGGCTATAGTCCAAACAGGATGCTTACTGACATCCTGCCAAGCTACAGAGACAATATTCTGCCAGGAGATGGGAGCTGAACTGTGCTATTGGAGAAGACTCTTGAGAGTCCCTTAGACTCCAAGGAGGTCAAACCAGTCAATCCTAAATGAAATCAACTCTGAATATTTATAAGAAGGACTGACGCTGAAGCTAAAGCTCCAATACTTTGGCCACCTGATGTGAAGAGCCAACTCATTAGAAAAGACTCTGATGCTGGGAAAGACTGAAGACAAAAGGAGAAGGGGACAACAGAAGATGAAATGGCTGGATGGCATCACCGACTCAATGGACATGAGTTTGAGCAAGCTCTGGGAGATTGTGAAGGACAAGGGAAGCCTGGCATGCTGCAGTCCATGGAGTCACAGAGTTTGACATGACTGCGCGCAGTCTAAACTGTTGTTGACTAAACAACAACAACAAGAAAGTAAGGGAGAAGATTAGTTTTTAACTTAGAATTTGGTCAATATGTTAGTGTTCTTCACCAAAGATTTAGGTCAGATGAGAGACCACATAATGCAGTTTATAGACCATAACACCAAGATCAAAGATGAGAGAAATTAAAAAACTCTTGGCTTCTCGAAAATACAGAGAAGAATCATCCTAAAGTAATATGAAACTGACCAGGCAGCCAGAATTTTGCTGCCAGTTGGAAATAAGGAAGCACTGTGTGCCCAAAGGTTGGTACAATTTCAGAATGCAACTGAATGAAACTGAGCAAGTACATAAACAAAAATCAAAAGCTTTCTGCATAAAAGCAAAGTTACTTTATGTGTGTTTCTGCATACCAGGCCTGTGTATGAGAGAGAAAGAGAGAAAGGGAAATAGAATGACAGAAAATATCATGGTTTGCTCCACAGAAAGAGAAGAGAAATATGAACTAGCTTAGAATAAAGATTACTTATTTTAAATATTTCAAGAGTTCATTAGTGTGAAGGCATTTGAAGTTTATTTATCTCTCCTGCTACCTATATATGTAGCTTTTAAATGTATAAAATTTGGTTCTGGTTACCACAATTTTGTTTTGCTCTTGACATACAACTCCAAAGAAGCACTCCATTTAGGGGCAAAAGTAGACAAAACTAGATGCAGCACTCTTGTGAGACTCTTGCTTTAACAGGATATAATTAAAGAGAGTACTCTGCAGTATCTATTACGCCGTGAAGTGAGAAGTCTTAAAAATATATATCACCTTATGTCTACAGATGTCAGTGAGCACAGACACATCTCGAAAAGTGAAATTGAAATATATATTATTTTTATTCATTGATGATTTGACAGATGTTTGCTCCAGCAAATCCACTCAATCCTCAAAAAGTTTTGTTAAAACATAACCCAGTAAGCAAATAGAGCTCAATTGTTCACTGAAGGGAGTATATTTATAACTCTCAGTTATCTATTAATATATTGGCCTACATGATCTGTGTAGTTCTTTGCAACTCAAAATTTTTGAACTAATTTATATGCATTATAGGTATGTGTATGTATGTTGCTGCTGCTGCTGCTAAGTTGCTTCAGTCGTGTCCCACTCTGTGCGACCCCATAGATGGCTGCTTACCAGGTATTCCCATCCCTGGGATTCTCCAGGCAAGAATACTGGAGTGGGTTGCCATTTCCTTCTCCAATGCATGAAAGTGAAAAGTGAAAGTGAAGTCGCTCAGTCGTATCTGTTTCTTTGTGACCCCATGGATTGCAGCATGCCAGGCCTCCCTGTCCGTCCCAACTCCCAGAGTTTACTCAAACTCATATCCATTGAGTCGGTAATGCCATCCAACCACCTCATCCTCTGTGGTCCCCTTCTCCTCCTGCCTTAAATCATTCCCAGCATCAGGGTCTTTTCAAATGAGTCAATTCTTCACATAAGGTGGCCAAAGTATTGGAGCTTCAGCTTCAACATCAGCCCTTTCAATGAATATTCAGGACTAATTTCCTTTAGGATGGACTGGTTGGATCTCCTCGCAGTTCAAGGAACTCTCAAGTGTCTTCTCCAACACCAAGTTCAAAAGCATCAATTATTAGGTGCTCAGTTTTCTTTATAGTCCAACTCTCACATCTGTACATGACTACTTGAAAAACCATAGCTTTGACTAGATGGACTTTTGCTGGCAAAGTAATGTCTATGCTTTTTAATCTGCAGTCTATGNCCTTTCAATGAATATTCAGGACTAATTTCCTTTACGATGGACTGGTTGGATCTCCTTGCAGTTCAAGGAACTCTCAAGTGTCTTCTCCAACACCAAGTTCAAAAGCATCAATTATTAGGTGCTCAATTTTCTTTATAGTCCAACTCTCACATCTGTACATGACTACTTGAAAAACCATAGCTTTGACTAGACGGACTTTTGTTGGCAAAGTAATGTCTATGCTTTTTAATCTGCTGTCTAGGTTGGTCATAACTTTTCTGCCAAGGGGCAAATATCTTTTAATTTCATGGCTGCAGTCACCATCTGCAGTGATTTTGGAGCCCCCAAAATAAAGTTTGACACTGTTTCCACTGTTTCCCCATCTATTTGCCATGAAGTGATGGGACTGGAGGCCATGATCTTAGTTTTCTGAATGTTGACATTAAGCCAACTTTTTCACTCTCTTCTTTTACTTTCATCAAGAGGCTTTTTAGTTCTTCTTTGCTTTCTGCCATAAGGGTGATATCATCTGCATATCTGAGATTATTGATATTTCTTATGGCAATCTTGATTCTAGCTTGTGCTTCATCCAGCCCAGGATTTCTCAAAATTGTCTTTTACAGATTATCAAAGGAGAAAGAGGTTACTCTAAAGATTTGTGCAGATAATGATAACAAGAATCACTGATGTCATACTTAAGTCTGTTTTCTTTATATCTGGAATCAATACATGAAAAAAATCACCTTAATTTTTTTCTCAAACACAAATGAAGGAAGTCAGGACCTTTTCATCCCTTTAGAATCAGTCAGTATAAACTAACAATGACTAAGCTTTCTGCTGTAGGACAAGTTTTTATAAGATGAGAATTTGTATTAACGTGAATTTAAGATAATTTTCTTATACCGTTCTTGCGTTATCTAAAGGTAAATTAGATGAATAATTTTTCTTTCAATTTTATCAACTATATCATCTCATAACCTAGTTTCATTTTTATATGTTTTAAAGCATCTATTCATTAACAGGCATACAGTGAGCATTAACTGTACACAACTTGTCCTAAATAACAGGAGAGCTCTGCAGAAATTTGAAGTACACTATTTTCATCAAAGAACTTAAACTTGTGTTATTTTATATATTAACAATATGATATATGTAATTCATTTATGACTAATATGTTAATACATATACATATATGACACTAAAATCACAAACACACACAAAAAAATTTTTAAGCACCAAATAAGTGAATTAGTTACTTAGCACAATAGGATATCGTGTTACACATATGTCACCATGGAATGAAATGGTTAGGAAAAGCTTAACAAACAATATTAGAAGTAGGTTATGCCTAAATGTGAATAAACTTCAAACAGAATCAGAACTTCAGTAGATATAGAAAATGGAATAAGAAACGGGTTAAAATAGAGTGTTGGATGGCATCACCAACTCGGTGGACATGAATCTGAGCAAGTTCTGGAAGCTGGTGATGGACAGGGAAGCCTGGTGTGTTGCAGCCCAAGGAGTTGCAAAAGGTGGGACACAACTAAGCAACTGAACTGAACTGAGAGTGTGTTCAAAATATTTCAAAGTGACAAGGACAGATTGGACTCACCACAGGAAGGAGAAGAACAGACAAATTCACTTGGAGTGCAAGTTAAATTCAGATTCTGGGGAGATTTGTGTTACTAGTTAAAGAATGTTTGGTTGCATTATTATATATGAAATGAGAAACCATGGAATGTTTTTTTCTAAAACAAACTACTTTGGAAAAAATATTATGACAATTAGTTTTTAAAAATTAAAATTAAGAAGAGAAACTA
>SJYW01037000.1:300258-314013 GCA_006410735.1 Raphicerus campestris
AAAGAGAGAAAGGGAAATAGAATGACAGAAAATGTCATGGTTTGCTCCACAGAAAGAGAAGAGAAATATGAACTAGCTTAGAATAAAGATTACTTATTTTAAATATTTCAAGAGTTCATTAGTGTGAAGGCATTTGAAGTTTATTTATCTCTCCTGCTACCTATATATGTAGCTTTTATATGTATAAAATTTGGTTCTGGTTACCACAATTTTGTTTTGCTCTTGACATACAACTCCAAAGAAGCACTCCATTTAGGGGCAAAAGTAGACAAAACTAGATGCAGCACTCTTGTGAGACTCTTGCTTTAACAGGATATAATTAAAGAGAGTACTCTGCAGTATCTATTACGCCGTGAAGTGAGAAGTCTTAAAAATATATATCACCTTATGTCTACAGATGTCAGTGAGCACAGACACATCTCGAAAAGTGAAATTGAAATATATATTATTTTTATTCATTGATGATTTGACAGATGTTTGCTCCAGCAAATCCACTCAATCCTCAAAAAGTTTTGTTAAAATATAACCCAGTAAGCAAATAGAGCTCAATTGTTCACTGAAGGGAGTATATTTATAACTCTCAGTTATCTATTAATATATTGGCCTACGTGATCTGTGTAGTTCTTTGCAACTCAAAATTTTTGAACTAATTTATATGCATTATAGGTATGTGTATGTATGTTGCTGCTGCTGCTGCTAAGTTGCTTCAGTCGTGTCCCACTCTGTGCGACCCCATAGATGGCTGCTTACCAGGTATTCCCATCCCTGGGATTCTCCAGGCAAGAATACTGGAGTGGGTTGCCATTTCCTTCTCCAATGCATGAAAGTGAAAAGTGAAAGTGAAGTCGCTCAGTCGTATCTGTTTCTTTGTGACCCCATGGATTGCAGCATGCCAGGCCTCCCTGTCTGTCCCAACTCCCAGAGTTTACTCAAACTCATATCCATTGAGTCGGTAATGCCATCCAACCACCTCATCCTCTGTGGTCCCCTTCTCCTCCCGCCTTCAATCATTCCCAGCATCAGGGTCTTTTCAAATGAGTCAATTTTTCACATAAGGTGGCCAAAGTATTGGAGCTTCAGCTTCAACATCAGCCCTTTCAGTGAATATTCAGGACTAATTTCCTTTACGATGGACTGGTTGGATCTCCTTGCAGTTCAAGGAACTCTCAAGTGTCTTCTCCAACACCAAGTTCAAAAGCATCAATTATTAGGTGCTCAATTTTCTTTATAGTCCAACTCTCACATCTGTACATGACTACTTGAAAAACCATAGCTTTGACTAGACGGACTTTTGTTGGCAAAGTAATGTCTATGCTTTTTAATCTGCTGTCTAGGTTGGTCATAACTTTTCTGCCAAGGGGCAAATATCTTTTAATTTCATGGCTGCAGTCACCATCTGCAGTGATTTTGGAGCCCGCAAAATAAAGTTTGACACTGTTTCCACTGTTTCCCCATCTATTTGCCATGAAGTGATGGGACTGGAGGCCATGATCTTAGTTTTCTGAATGTTGACATTAAGCCAACTTTTTCACTCTCTTCTTTCACTTTCATCAAGAGGCTTTTTAGTTCTTCTTTGCTTTCTGCCATAAGGGTGATATCATCTGCATATCTGAGATTATTGATATTTCTTCTGGCAATCTTGATTCTAGCTTGTGCTTCATCCAGCCCAGGATTTCTCAAAATTGTCTTTTACAGATTATCAAAGGAGAAAGAGGTTACTCTAAAGATTTGTGCAGATAATGATAACAAGAATCACTGATGTCATACTTAAGTCTGTTTTCTTTATATCTGGAATCAATACATGAAAAAAATCACCTTAATTTTTTTCTCAAACACAAATGAAGGAAGTCAGGACCTTTTCATCCCTTTAGAATCAGTCAGTATAAACTAACAGTGACTAAGCTTTCTGCTGTAGGACAAGTTTTTATAAGATGAGAATTTGTATTAACGTGAATTTAAGATAATTTTCTTATACCGTTCTTGCGTTATCTAAAGGTAAATTAGATGAATAATTTTTCTTTCAATTTTATCAACTATATCATCTCATAACCTAGTTTCATTTTTATATGTTTTAAAGCATCTATTCATTAACAGGCATACAATGAGCATTAACTGTACACAACTTGTCCTAAATAACAGGAGAGCTCTGCAGAAATTTGAAGTACACTATTTTCATCAAAGAACTTAAACTTGTGTTATTTTATATATTAACAATATGATATATGTAATTCATTTATGACTAATATGTTAATACATATACATATATGACACTAAAATCACAAACACACACAAAAAAATTTTTAAGCACTAAATAAGTGAATTAGTTACTTAGCACAATAGGATATCGGGTTACACATATGTCACCATGGAATGAAATGGTTAGGAAAAGCTTAACAAACAATATTAGAAGTAGGTTATGCCTTAAATGTGAATAAACTTCAAATAGAATCAGAACTTCAGTAGATATAGAAAATGGAATAAGAAACGGGTTAAAATAGAGTGTTGGATGGCATCACCAACTCGGTGGACATGAATCTGAGCAAGTTCTGGAAGCTGGTGATGGACAGGGAAGCCTGGTGTGTTGCAGCCCAAGGAGTTGCAAAAGGTGGGACACAACTAAGCAACTGAACTGAACTGAGAGTGTGTTCAAAATATTTCAAAGTGACAAGGACAGATTGGACTCACCACAGGAAGGAGAAGAACAGACAAATTCACTTGGAGTGCAAGTTAAATTCAGATTCTGGGGAGATTTGTGTTACTAGTTAAAGAATGTTTGGTTGCATTATTATATATGAAATGAGAAACCATGGAATGTTTTTTCTAAAACAAACTACTTTGGAAAAAATATTATGACAATTAGTTTTTAAAAATTAAAATTAAGAAGAGAAACTAGAAAAAAAAAAAGGTCAGGAACTATTTCAAACTCTGTAGCTAATATTATTAGAACCTAAACTATATGTCATTCTTACGTGCAAGAGATGAAAAGGAAGGAATAGATATTTTCAACAGATGTTTTCTGAAAAACTGGCAAATTTTGATGAAGGATTTAGAACGGTGAGGTGAAAACAGAAAATTTTAGGTTTTATTTGTGGGTGACTGAAAAGTATCTCTATCATTAATAAAGAAAATAATGTTTCTCGGGAAGTAAGAACATGTACACTACACAACTTGAATTTTAGGTCATAATGAATTATCCAAAGAGACACAATGATGAAAAATTATGAAGATACAGAGTGGGAGATCCGAACCATAGACATATATGGATCAGTTCAGTTCAGTTCAGTAGCTCAGTCGTGTCTGACTCTTTGTGACCCCATGAATTTCAGCACACCAGGCCTCCTTGTCCATCACCAACACCCAGAGTTTACTAAAACTCATATCCATTGAGTCGGTGATGCCATTCAGCTGTCTCATCCTCTGTCCTCCCCTTCTCCTCCTGCNTTACCTTGGGCGTGGGGTATCTCTTCACGGCTGATCCAGCAAAGCACAGCCGCTGCTCCTTACCTTGGACGAGGGGTATCTCCTCATGGCTGCCCCTCCTGACCTTGAACATGGAGTAGCTCCTTTCAGGCTCCCCTGCGCCCATGCAGCCGCCGCTCCTTGGACGTGTGGTTACTCCTCTCAATATATATCGATAATGATGCCTTAACAAAAAGAAGGGGGTTTACTAATGAGAGATCATTTGTGATGACCAACACTGCAGGCTTCATGCAGGGGTTAAGACAAAACAGATTTGACAGGACAAGGTAAGGGAGAAGGGTTAGAGATCATTTGTATTTAAATCACTTAACAATGAAGAGAAGAAATAACAGGAAACACAATCAGCAGAGATAACCTTTTAAAATTTTTAATGCACTATATTCAGCCAGCACTTATTCATGACTGAAGAAAAAAATTATTCTTATACATGCATGGTCTTAATTCTATCTACTACATAAATATTTGGCTGAATATATTATTTGAAATTTCAGAATGGGTGAAGATAACCAGAAATCCAAGAATTTAAGGATAGCAAAATACCAGAAAAAAGTACTCACAAATACTGAAACTTTTTAAACATATAGATGTATTGTCTAAAAAATGTACACGTGTATGTATATATACATATATGTGTGAATGCAAATCCCCATATGTTTATATATTGTGTCAGTGCTTCCAGAGTTTTTAAGAGTCACAGAAAATTAATAAAAAATAGAACTAAATCTTCAAACGAGTCTAACAAGAATAAAAATAATGTGACATCAGAATTTTCAAANCCCCATATGTTTATATATTGTGTCAGTGCTTCCAGAGTTTTTAAGAGTCACAGAAAATTAATAAAAAATAGAACTAAATCTTCAAACGAGTCTAACAAGAATAAAAATAATGTGACATCAGAATTTTCAAAAGATGCTCCTGAGATAGGAGATCTGACCACTGGTACCTTAAGATGCCCCTTTGACATGGTGGTCCAGGACTCCTCAGGCTGACATGTCTACCCATAAGCTCTCTTATGGAAAAGGGTATGGCTATCAGGACTTTAGCAGAGGAACCAATTCCTCCAATATAATGTCCTGTTATAGCAAATGAAAAGAATGAAATCAAACACTAGCAATTTGAGACCCTTAGACTACAGTTTACTCAACTTAGGTATCCAGTGTAACCTAGAAACATGATAGAATCCCAGTTAATAACTTTTAAGTGAAATTAAAGAACTGAGCCCTTTGCTAGTCACAATTTACCATTAAAGTGTTTCTACAAATGTACCATGAAATTAAAGAGTCCTTTTTTTGTCTATAATTAATTAAAACTTTAAAATTCTCTTTGTATGAATTTTATTAGGTGCAATGGCTACACCAAAGGGAATATTTATTTGGGAAATTTAATGACATGAAATTAATTTCCACTGATATGATTCTGATTTTAAAATTCAAGGACATCTGAACAGTAGGTGTGTGAAAAGGTATTAAAGGCCTTCTGGCTGTTTCTTTCATCAACTTCTTTTGTTTCCTTTTACCATCTAGCAGGCATGCCATAACATGACCAGGAATTTGAAAAATAAATGATTGCAGCTGTCAGGGCCTCCTGCTTGAATTCGTGAATGTCTTTATGAATATTTGGGCTGCATTATGTTTTCTAGTAGCGAGCCATTTCTAAAGGAGGCATGATGGCTCTTTCATGTAAATTAATTTATACAGCTGTAACTTTCACAGTTAGCCTGGGGCTCTTCTTTCTAAGTTTTGCATTTATTTTAAGCATAGGATTTTGAAAATTAAAATGTGCCTTATTGAGTTTAACTTTTATTGGAGACAGCTTGAAGTTATTACTCAATCTGCATTTTATTTATTTTTTCACAGAAAACATTGTTTTATTAACTGCCTTAACCAATTCCTTGGTGTCTTAGATGGTAAAGCGTCTGCCTGCAATACAGGAGACCTGGGTTTGATCCCTGGGTTGGGGAGATCCCCTAGAGGAGGAAACGGAAACCCACTCTAGTACTCTTGCCTGGAGAATCCCAAGGACAGAGGAGACTGGTAGGCTACAGTCCATGGGGTCACAAAGAGACAGATACGACTGAGTGATTTCACTTCACTTAACTAATTCACGAGTTCAGAGGGGTCCTGAAGACATAGGCCCTGATGAGGGATGGACTCTGGAAATCCCCATGAGTGAGCAAGACAGGATGGCACTGGGAACAACAGGGCAGTGGCAACAGAGAATCACAGGGCACATGGGCATCAGAGCTGCCTTTTAAAAACAACTAATAAACACGTCCCTCTTAAATAATTGCTTGGTGATTATTTTGCCACCATGGCATCCTTTATCTGTACAGACTGCTTACAATGCAGCTCTCCTATTCGCCCCAGTGCCCTGCCACACTTCTTTCCCTTTGCTGTTATTTTTTTTTTCTTCCATTAACCTAAGGAAACGTTTATTTGAGTCCATGCTGCTGCTAAGTCGCATTAGTCGTGTTTGACTCTATGCAACCCCATAAACGGCAGCCCACCAGGCTCCACTGTCCCTGGGATTCTCCAGGCGAGAACACTGGAGTCTATTGTTATTTCCTTCTCCAATGCATGAAAGTGAAAAGTGAAAGTGAAGTCACTCAGTCCTGTCCAACTCTTAGCGACCCCTTGGACTGCAGCCTACAAGACTCCTCCATCCATGGGATTTTCCAGGCAAGAGTACTGGAGTGGAGTGCCATTGCCTTCTCCAATTTGAGCCCATGGTCCAGCCTAAATTGTTACCTTTTGAGTTGTTTGGAAATTTAGGCTTTTCAAAACTGTGATGATCACTCAAGATGCTTTATTCTGGTAAACCAAATGTATTACATAATTAAAACATTCTTTCTGGCTTTTAGCTGCTGCTGCTGCTGCTAAGTCGCTCCAGTCGTGTCCGACCCTGTGTGACCCCATAGACGGCAGCCCACCAGGCTCCCCCATCCCTGGAATTCTCCAGGCAAGAACTTTTAGCTAGATAATCTCAAAATTTTATCAGTGTTAGTGACCTTAAAAATATAAAGTCACTTTCAGTCAGTTTAATTCAGATCAGTCACTGAGTCATGTTCGACTCTCTGCGACCCCACGGACTGCAGCACGCCAGGCCTTCCTGTCCATCACCAACTCCTGGAGGTTACTCAGACTCATGTCCATTGAGTTCGTGATGGCATCCAACAATCTCATCCTCTCTCATCTGCTTCTCCTCCTGCCCCAAATTGTTCCCAGCATCAGGGTCTTTTCCAATGGGTCAGTTTTTTTGCATCCGGTGGTCAAAGTATTGGAGTTTCAGCTTCAGCATCAGTCCTTCCAATGAATATTCAGGACTGACTTCCTTTAGGATGGACTAAAGGAAAATATCCTAGTTGAATCTCTTTGCTGCCCAAGAGCCTCTCAAGAGTCTTCTCCAACACCACAGTTCAAAAGCATCAATTCATTGGCGCTCAGCTTTCTTTATAGTCCAACTCTCACATCCATACGTGACCACTGGAAAAACCATAGCCTTGACTAGATGGATCTTTGTTGGTAAAGTAATGTCTCTGCTTTTTAATACGCTGTCTATGTTGGTCATAACTTTATTCAAGGAGCAAGCGTCTTTTAATTTCACGGCTGCACTCACCATCTGCAGTGATTTTGGAGCTCAAGAAAATAAAATCTGTCACTGTTTCCATTGGTCACTTTGGTTTTACTAAATATAGACGTTGTCATAATCATCCTGTTTATTTGCTGCATATAGTCTTGAAATCTTAAGGACACAAATCTAGTTTTATTACTTATTCTCTGACTCCTATTTGGAAGAAATATTGTTTTCATATCATCAGATAATAAACATCCTTGAGAAATCTGTGTTTAGAGTTAAGATGCAACAACACACTGTAGAAATGTCTCTGTTTCAGACAGTGATGCTTCTTTTTATTCAGGACTGGCAATATTTTTTGACAACAAACATATGACTAAAATTTTACTGGCAACAGAAAAAAGTAGATTTGCATAGGTGAACAATGATAAAAAAAGAAATCTATTCTGCTTATGGCAGTTTGTTTCATGCATAAAAGAATATAACTTGGTATCCAGGAGTCAAGTGAAGCAGGGTTCAAATCTTGAGACCACCACTTAGCTGTGTGACACATGGGCCAAGTTCCCAATCCTTCTCAACTTCATATTTTTCATAGGTAAAATAGGAGCTAAAACAGTCCCTAAAGAGATGTAGAGTTACCATCCATACTTGTCAGACAGTGTAATCAAATATGTTTTTTCCTACATAGATTGCAAATTTCCACTTTAATTTTTAAACAACTTATATTTTTTACACATATCCTTTCACACTTTTAAAATGCTATACTGTACACAGCTTTATTTACAGATACCAGGCAGTTGTGCTAATACTATTGATAATATAATCTATTTTTATCCCACTTAGTTGAAGTGCCACCCACATCACTTAATAAATTTGTATGTCATGGAAACCGTTGCTGAATTATTTTCTGTACTCTTATCCTAACCCAGCACTGTCTTGATCTGTTTATAGTGACTTTATAGTGTTTTGTGATATCTGTTAAATTCTACTTCTTTTACCTATTGTTGCTTGCAAACTTTTCTTAGTTATATTGAGAAATTTGTAATTTAATATAAATTGTAAAAAATTGTACATTTCTTAGTTTTATCACAAAATCTAATTTGTATTCCAATTTAAATGAAAAAGAAGAATAAATGCATATTTATTTTCAAAATGCCTACTTAAGTTCTTAAGACATCATTTCTCTTTCTGTTATTGTCATTGATTTCCCACTTTATTCTCAAATATGTCCCGTTTTCTACTTTGCTTTCTGATGCTTGAATGAAGGAAACTTATTCCTAGTTAACTCTCTATATAAAGTTTTCTTCAATTCATTTTTGTTACCAAAATTTTGTTTATTTTACCTGTTTAACTTCATAAAGTTATTTTGAGATGTTAAGGGAAAACAAAGTTTGATGCAAGAAATACCTGCATATATCCTCACAAACAAAAAGATGTGTGAACTCAATAGACAATTCAATTAGGTTTGCTATAATATATATCCTTTATAGGAAAACTTATTTCATGGAAGATGAAAATTTTAATTGAAAATGGAATATATGAATCAAGAATATGCTTAAG
This sequence comes from Raphicerus campestris, assembly GCA_006410735.1. Taxonomy (NCBI): domain Eukaryota; kingdom Metazoa; phylum Chordata; class Mammalia; order Artiodactyla; family Bovidae; genus Raphicerus; species Raphicerus campestris. The sequence goes on from SJYW01037000.1 coordinate 308,872, forward strand.
TTTGTTATCAGGGAAGAGTACAAATGACAAACCTATGTTTATTGAAAACTTAATAACTAGAGCAAAATAAAATGTAATGTGAGTTGTTAAATAATGAAATCGAGTAAGTCTACCAGAATTTAGTCGATTCATCTTTTCCTTTTTATGCAGTTTTAAATTAAATTTCAAAGCATAAATAAAACCACATTTTCTAAGAAACCTTTTATTGTTTACTAATTAATATGCATGATCACCTATTTCTGTGGTTTTACATATCTCTCTCTGTACTCACACAAACACACACATGCATGATAGCTGAAATGAAAGCTTTAAATTTCTAATAAATTTTCCACTTTAGCCTTGAAAATTGCTGTCTCATTTAAAGAAAGAAAATTTATATCAGAAGAGGCAAATTCCCTGGACCCTTCTCCAGAAATGTGGATTCAGGATGTCTGGTGTTGGAACACAGGAATCTGAATTTANCTGGGCTGGGTCAGCATCCTCACCTGCTCACACAAGTGGACCCCATTCAACTCTGCAGCTTCGTTTTGTTATCTCTCCTCATCATCCTTGCTCTCTATACGTGCTATAGTATAGATTTTGTGCCCCTCTGCCTGCCAATGCAAGAGACATGGGTTCTGTCCCTGGGTCTGGAAGATTTCCTGGGGAAGGAAAAAGAAACCCACTCCACTCTTCTTGTCTGGGAAATCTCACAGACAGAGGAACTTGACAGGCTACAGTCCAGTGGGTTGCAAAAGGGTCAGACATGACTTGACAATTAAAACAACAACTGAAATAATTGTCTTATTAGACAAATATACTATCATTATTCTTTAAACCAAGTACCTGTTCAAAGCACTTTAATGGGAGACTTCTCTAATATAAGAATGTTACTAGGAATGTTTCTTTAATTTTATTTCTTAGTTTTTTCCCCCAGAGTATCCACTATGATACTTTCTTAGGGCACAAATATAACTGAAATATTTATTAAAATGTATAAAAATGATAAGAACAGTTATTTACACAATACTAAATTTTGTCAGCTATAGGGAAATATTAAGTGTACTTCATCCATAAGCCCCATTTTAAAATAAAATACAATGATTTTTAAATAGTGCCTCCAAGCAACCTTAAATATTTAGCTCTAAATTCAAAGAAAAGTCTATAGATTAACACATACATCTTAAAATAATCAAGGTATTTATATCATTTGGAGTAAAAATGAAATTTTTCCAAAGAAAATTAGAGTTTCTGCACAAAAACACTACCAACAGCAAATATATGATAATTTGAGTATGTATCATAAGCCATCACTTAATAAATTATTGGTTTATACTATCTATATATAATTATACTCTAAATGATGGATTGAAAGTATTACTGGAACTTACCAAAGAAAGTAAATCACTCTCAAGTGTATATTATATGTTAGGGATATAAGATTTAATACATATTAAAAATGATTTATTAAAATTATCATCTTCCCCACCATGATGACATGTGCTAGAGGGAAGAAAACTTTAAATGTAGCAACTATTTAATCTCTCCCACAAAAAATATTTTTCAGTTTGTTGTTATATGTATATTTTTGTTGTCACTTTTTTCATTTTATTTCAAAAGAGACTGCTTGGTGTCAGTATTTAGTCAGCAAGAATTTTCTTAATGTATATCTTTAGAAGTTATGATAAAATAAGGTGCTGAACATATGCACATCAGTTTTCTTGGCAGATTCAGCTTCTAAACTAGCTCCCAGGTATTAACATAAACAGAGTTGATGTGGGCATCATATTGGCGACACTGTGATACAAAGTGGTGACACATTAGTTAGACTGTGAAACTGCATAACAGATGCAAAAAGCAAGATAAGTAGCTCAGAATTGTAGGTAAATATTACCTCCAGATGATGTGAGAATGATTAAATTACAAACAGAGCAAAGCTAAGTTTATAGCAGGATTCATTCATTTAATACACATTTACTGAATTACTGCTATGAGTTAGATGTGATTATGGGTGCTCATCAATCAAATTTAAAATCTCATGATCTCTTGTTCTCAACAGAGCTAGGGATAGAGTGACCAACTCATGCCACTTTTAAAAGTTATCTCCAAGTTAACAGAGTCCAAAATGGTAAGAAAAATTATCAACAATTTCACAGGGAATTCTCTAGGTCCTGGCTCGTGTCTCTCGGACCTGTGCGTTCTAGTCCTGAGAGAAACATAATCCTATATTGACTTCTAGTTCAAATTATACACAACATCCTTTAGGAGAATATTCTGAATTTTATAGAGAATAACGTTATAGAGTGAAAAAGAATTTGTTCAATCACTACACTTCTCTACAATTGATCTGATGGTTTTGATTCTCAATTGCCAGAAACAATTGTTTTGAAGACACATGTAACCTTTAAACAGTTGGTTTGTTTTTCTTAGATACTTACTATACACAGTTACAATGCCACAAGATTATTCCTGTGTTCATATATAACACAAAGAAGTATCTCTGGTAACTTTTCTTCATAGCCCTTGTAGAGTAGAGGTACAAGGCCAGATATATGGGCTTAGATTCCAGAGGAGTACCTAAGGTCTTTGTAGAACTTCCCATCCACAGTGAATGTACCTGTATCTTGTTAGTTTTCACCCTTTTTTCTTATCTTCTACTGCTAAAACATCTCTCCATTTATTCCTTCTTTAAAAAGAATATTAATTGAACATTAATTCCCTGATGGCTCAGTGGGTAAATAATCTGTCTGCAATGCAAGAGACACAGGAAATGCACGTTTGATCCTTGGTTCAGGAAGATTCCCTGGAGAAGAAAATGGCAATCCACTCCAGTATTCCTGCCATGAACAGAAGAGCCTGGCAGACTACAGTTCAAAGTGTCATAAAGAATTGGACATGACTAAGCACATAGACGGAGAAGGCAATGGCAACCCACTCCAGTGTTCTTGCCTGGAGAATCCCAGGGATGGGGGAGCCTGGTGGGCTGCCGTCTATGGGGTCGCACAGAGTCGGACACGACTGATGTGACTTAGCAAGCACATAGACACAAGTAAATTATTGGTCAACTTTATGCTAATAATCATAAGTTTTCTGTATATATCCAACTATATTTCAGGGCCTTTTCCTCAGCTTTACTGACAGCAGGGAACTTTTGATGAAATATTGCCACCTTGAAAGCATATATATTTAATACTATATGTCTGCTGTTAACTTTAGTTAACTAGTTTAATGATATATTTCATCATTACAGTGTCATCTAAGAGTCTATGAGACTGCCCAGGAAGCTGTCAAGATAAAGCAGACCTCTGTTAAATCCATATTATAAAAGACAACTTTCTATCATTGTCCATTCTTATCCACGATCATGCAATCACCCATGGGCCAATTATGGATTACTCTACTACGTTCTAAGAGGAAGATATGGCAATCCACTCCAGTATTCTTGCCTGGAGAATCCCATGGACGGAAAGCCTGGTGGGCTGCACAGTCCATGGAGTCACAAAGAGTCAGACATATCTGAAGTAACTTAGCACACATGCTACTGCATTCTGAAGCTTGAGTTTTACCATTGCTTCACTATTATCATCAATTTGTAAAACACTTTCTTTACAAATTGTTGTATTTTCTTAAGAATGTGTTTCTTTTAAGTTGTTCAGTTATCCATTCATTTCTAACACTGAGACCCCATGGACTGCAGCATGCCAGGGCTCCCTGTCACTCACCATCTCCCGAAGTTTGTCCAAGTTCATGTCCATTGCATTGGTGATGCCATCCAGCCATCTCGTCCTCTGATTCCTTCTTCTCCTTCTGCCCTCAATCTTTCCTAGCATCAAGGACTTTTCCAGTGAGTCAGCTGATTGCACCAGGTGACCAAAACACTTCAGCTTCAGCATCAGTCATTCCAAAGAGTATTTATGGCTGATTTTCTTTAAGATTGGCTGGTTTGATCTCCTTGCTGTTCAAGGGACTCTCAGAAGTCTTCTCCAACACCACAGTTTAAAGGTATCAATTCTTTGATGTTCTTCCTTCTTTGCAGTCCAACTCTCACAATCATACATGACCTTGGGGGAGACTCTGACACACTTTTTTTCAAATCTCATAGATGTATTTGTAAATTTTAGTTCTGATGAACCTTATGCACAAGTCCATAGGCAATTTATTCTGATTTCAATTGATTTGTTGATCAAAAGAAGAATAATTATAGTGGCTAAATAACAAGCAATGACAGTACATTTCCATCGTGTGCATCACTACCAACCAAAGCAAAGTATGTTGGAACCATCTCTGTTCCACATCATCACAGGTTCTCTGCACATCAAGGTGTGCAATCTTGACATTGGCAGAAGCACAGAGGGTATGTGAACACCAGACAACTCGGAATTTAATACAACAAAGCTCTGAAACATAGACAGACATGATACACTGATGGCTCTAGAAGGGCTGACGTGGTTTTTTTCGCTGTCTGTCGACAAGGACTTTGGCCCTCTGGATGCCCACAAGGCTCTGGGCCTTTGGACAGCAACCTGGTGCTGGATTTGGCCCTTGTCTCAGAAGCCTGTACACCTGGGCCTGTGTATAGGCTCTTGCGTGTGTGTCTGGCTGACCCAGCTGGGGCTACCGCCTCTGGTCTCTGGCTAAACTGAGGGTTGGCAGCATGAGGCAGTGTGGGTCTTCTACCCTGCTCACTCTGCACCTCAGGCACCCAGTGGTGGCTGGGATGACCCCCACCCTGTGAGGCTCCTGGCCATGTGTCAGGGGTTCTCTCGGGTGTCCTAGGTTGCTCTCAACTGAGAGAAGGAGAGGGAGAGATTGCTGGTGGGCTTCCTTGGTGGCTCAGACAGTAAAGTTTCCACCTGCAGTGTGGAAGACCTGGTTTAGATCCTTGAGTTGGGAAGACCTGCCCTGGAGGAGGGCATAACAATTCACTCCAGTATTCTTGCCTGGAGAATGCCCATGGATAGAGGGGCCTGGCAGCCGTCTACAAGTCCATGGGGGTCACAGAGTTGGCTAGGACTGAGCAACTAAGCACACACACACTAAAGGACCTGGTCTGCAAATGAAGAGGATCAGTGAGCAGACCAGACAAAGCGCAAAGGTCTGTATCTAGGCAGATGATTGCTTCCAAGCACTCCCTGGAGGGCTTTTGTAGGTGATTCAATCTTT
>SJYW01037000.1:316191-354863 GCA_006410735.1 Raphicerus campestris
CCCTTGGACTGCAAGGAGATCCAACCAGTCCATTCTGAAGGAGATCAGCCCTGGGATTTCTTTGGAAGGAATGATGCTAAAGCTGAAACTTCAGTACTTTGGCCACCTCATGTGAAGAGTTGACTCATTGGAAAAGACTTTGATGCTGGGAGGGATTGGGAGCAGGAGGAGAAGGGGATGACCAAGGATGAGAAGGCTGGATGGTGGACAAGGAGGCCTGGCGTGCTGTGATTCATGGGGTCGCAAAGAGTCTGACATGATTGAGTAACTGAACTGAACTGAACTGAAGAAGGGCAAGACCCACATCCAGATCTACATCATTCTCTAACTTAATCTCTCACTATTAGACCAAACTATCTAACAAACATTTCCTATTTTCCCAGAACTAGTAGCTTAGAGAAAAATTTCACTGGCTATATTTACAGTGTACTTATATTCTGATAGTTATTTATTGTGAAATTCTTTATCCTTGTAGTTATTCTAAAGGAAAAATAAACTGGGATGAAAATGCCATGGGAATACTGAGGGATATTTATCTTAATTATTTCTTAACTCCTTTGGCAACAAATAAACAAGATCTTTCTCATCTGAAATATGCATTTAGCATCAGGTTAAGATTAATAAACAATAAAATGATGTTTGAATCTTAAGGAAAATTAATGAAGCTCCCTAATCATCCAAGATATTATTCAGTTGCTATAAGGCATGACAAAATTTGAGTCAAGTTTAATTTCCATTGATTACAAATATAGTGATATACTTGGTTATTCTTCTATTTTTTCCTTTTAACACTATCAATCCAGATATGTTAAATGGAACAGAATTTTCACACTGAATAAATCTTGCATTCAAAAACTTATTTTAGTCTTTACATTAATAAGTAAGCCACAGAACACCTGTGAGGTTACTAAGAATAAATGCTTGGCAAAAGGATTACTGTAATAGTTTTTCATTGTATATAACACAATACTGTCACTTCGTGTACTGAACAGATAGAAATAAATGCCCGAGGACATGGTCTATGTGTGTTGGTATCTGGGAGGAAGTAATCTTTATTTCAGCCAAATTGACATTATCACACACTCATTAAACTATCCACATTTGTCTCTTGCTACATTAAATTCTTATCCTGGGTGCTTCACTCTAAGCTTTAAAGACAGTCTTCTGATCTAGCATATTAAATAATTATATCAACAGGTACATATTTAAATAAAAATGTATACATACTTATTTACATGCATTATACACAGTATATACACATATTCATTTGATCCATTGAATTCCAAAGCCCCAATTCTAACATTTCATCATTGTGATGTTATTCATTTACAAAACACTCACAAACATGCAAATCATAGGACTGACCATTGTTTGTTTTGTTTAACATATGAAAACAAAAGCTTCCTGAGGGCTTCATAGTCCCTTTGAGAATACTAAAAATTGCATGTGAATCTTAATCTTGTCATATTCTATGCACATATTAACACACACACTCATACATAGTACATTAAACATGCACTCATGTTTCCACTTGAGAGTTGAAGGTATCGAAAATACATTTTATTAGTCAAGGTTCTTCAGAGAAACAGAACCAATAAGCTGGATGGATTAATGGATGGATAGATAGATAGATCTAAAAAGAGATTCTATTTTATTGGCTCATGCAATTATGGAGGCCAAGAAGTCTTATAACCTTCCATCTGTAAGACAGAGACCCAAGAAAGCTGGTAATGTGGTTTGAAGGTCTGAGAACCAGAGAGCTGAGGATTCCAGTCCAAGTCTAAAGGCCTGAGAATCAGGAGCATAGAGCACAGGAGAAAATCAATGTTCTGGTTCAGCTAGTCAGGCAGAGAGAAAATTTAGCAGTATTCTACGTCTTCATTCTGTTCAGGCCTTCAGTGACTGGGTGGTGCCCACCATCTGCTTTACTCAGTTCTCTCATTCAGCTAATCTCTTTTGCAAGCACCCTCACAAACACACCTAGAAATGTTTAACCAGATAGGTGGACATCTTGTGTACCGGTAAAGTTGACCCAGAAAATTCACACACCAANAGTTCAGCTAGTCGGGCAGAGAGAAAATTTAGCAGTATTCTACGTCTTCATTCTGTTCAGGCCTTCAGTGACTGGGTGGTGCCCACCATCTGCCTTACTCAGTTCTCTCATTCAGCTAATCTCTTTTGCAAACACCCTCACAAACACACCTAGAAATGTTTAACCAGATAGGTGGACATCTTGTGTACCAGTAAAGTTGACCCAGAAAATTCACACACCAAACTCTAGTTCCCCTATTAGTAAAATAAAGATGGTAATAATAGCAATGTAATATGTAACAAGGGTAACTATATACACTGGGAACACCAAAGTACTTGTGAATTACTCTAACTTTTACATTAATTTCACGGATGCTTGAAACTAGGGAAGTGAAGTCACTCAGTTGTGTCTGACTCTTTGTGACCCTAAGGACTGTAACCTACCAGGCTTCTTAGTTCATGGGATTTTCCAGGCAAGAGTACTGGAGTGGGTTGCCATTTCCTTCTCCAGGGGAGCTTCCTGACCCAGGGGTCGAACCTGGGTCTCCTGCATTGTAGGCAAACACTTTACCCTCTGAGCCACCAGGGAAGCCCTGAAACTAGGAAGTGAAGTAGCTCAGTCATGTCTGACTCTCTGCGACCCCGTGGACTCTAGCCCACCAGGCTCCTCCGTCCATGGGATTCTCCAAGCAAGAATACTGGAATGGGTTGCCATTTCCTTCTCCAGGGGCTCTTCCCTACCCAGGGATTGAACCCAGGTCTCCTGCATTGCAGGCAGATGCTTTAACCTTCAGCGGCAGATCAATAGAAAAAAGTCATTTCAGTAGCAAAGTTGAATTTTTGTTCTACCAATTTGAATGGGCAATATAAGTAGGCATATGTGCCTAGTTTATCATTATATTTATTTTTTCTTTAAGAACATCAATTCCTAAAACTTGCAGTGTTACACTTAGATAAAATGAATAATTACTGGTTATACTTGTAGCTCAGCTGNATATGTGCCTAGTTTATCATTATGATATTTATTTTTTCTTTAAGAACATCAATTCCTAAAACTTGCAGTGTTACACTTAGATAAAACGAATAATTCCTGGTTATACTTGTAGCTCAGCTGGTAAAGAATCCAACTGTAATGCAGGAGACCTTGGTTCGATCCCTGGGTTGGGAAGATCCCATATGGAGGGGAAAGGCTACCCACTTCAGTATTCTGACCTAGAGAATTCCGTGCACTCTATAGTNGTTTATCATTATATTTATTTTTTCTTTAAGAACATCAATTCCTAAAACTTGCAGTGTTACACTTAGATAAAATGAATAATTACTGGTTATACTTGTAGCTCAGCTGGTAAAGAATCCAACTGCAATGCAGGAGACCTTGGTTCGATCCCTGGGTTGGGAAGATCCCATATGGAGGGGAAAGGCTACCCACTTCAGTATTCTGACCTAGAGAATTCCGTGCACTCTATAGTCCATGCAGTCGCAAAGAGTTGGACACAACTGAGCAACTTTCACTTTCACACAGAAAATAAAAATATCATGTTATTTAAAGGTAGTTGTAGGACATTCTGAGTCATTACATCTAACTCTGCATGATATACATATAGGNACCTAGAGAATTCCGTGCACTCTATAGTTCATGCAGTCGCAAAGAGTTGGACACAACTGAGCAACTTTCACTTTCACACAGAAAATAAAAATATCATGTTATTTAAAGGTAGTTGTAGGACATTCTGAGTCATTACATCTAACTCTGCATGATATACATATAGGAAATTCTAGGCACTCTGTGATGACCATGGCAGCTTCACAAGGGCATATAGCTATGTGCACAAAGCCAACAAGATCTATTTTTTACCTCTGGTGAACATTACCAATTGCCCCTTTAATTCAGAATTTTCATTTTTAGATGAGGGAATGTAGAATACATACCCCAAATCCTCACCATTAATGTAATTTGGGACTTTGTTTATGGATTGATTCTCATTCTTGGCAAATTCTGCACTTACTATTGGACTTTAAAAAGGGATCCTGCAGTCTTAGCATTAATATTAGTGAAGAAAGTGAAAGTGGCTCAGTCATGTCCAATTCTTTGTGATCCCATGGACTATACAGTCCATGAAGTTCTCCAGGCCAGAATACTGGAGTGGGTAGCCGTTCCCTTCTCCACGGATCTTCCCAACCCAGGATTTGAACCAGGGTCTCCTGCATTGCAAGCAGATTCCTTACCAACTGAGCTACTAGGCAAGGTTAATATTAATGATAGTGTCTTGCAATTGCTACCATCCTTACCCAAATAGCAGCCCATAAAACAAAAACAAAGAAGAAAACATTCTATAAACATCAATAAATTAATGTGATTCAATTATTAAATGAGAAGATACCCTCTTGTGAAATAGGTATTTGAATAGAGATGACACTAAAGTGAAATTCTGCACTCCAAGCCTTCCCCAGTGCCTCTCTCCCAACTCACATTTGATCGATGAAATCCACAGTGGATTTGGAATAGTGTGATGAGGTGTGAGATTTTGAGAAGGTTAGGCTTAGAAGAGAAGGCACTTTTCCAGGCACTCTGTGGTGAAACTGCATTTTCAACTGTATATCCCCTTGGCATCCTATGTGCTGGAGGGTCTCAAAGCTGGGAACTTTTAGAAATTCAGTGTGTTAAAAGGTTGGGTGAGAAATAAGAAAAGTAAGAAAGTAGGCTTCTCAGTGAAGCTGTTCACTGAGAAAAAGTTCAGGCTAGACCCAAAGAAAGATGTGAACCAACGAATGAAAAGCCAGAATCCAGGGTTTGTCAGGATCCAGCACAGGGTCAGAAGCAGAAGGCTCTAGCAGGAAGCCATGGAAAATTACTGGCCTATTCAAAGCTAAGTGAGGAACGTGAGCTGTGAATTTATAGCTAAAAATTCCTTAGACTGTTGTCTGTGCCCTAAGGCTTTCTTTTGAAACATGTAAAAACATACATGGTATCAAGAGGAGTTTCAGATTGTGGGAGGTGTGGATTTAACCTATAAGTCTTTTTAAAAGCGTTTTACCTTATTGGAATACAGCTGACGTGAGAGACCTGGGTTCAATCCCGGGGTTGGGAAGATGTCCTGCAGAAGGGAAAGGCTACCCACTCCAGTATTCTGGCCTGAAAAATTCCATGGACTGTATAGTCCATGGGGTCGCAAAGAATCAGACACAACTGAGTGACTTTTACACTCACAGCTGATTAATAATGCTGTGATAGCTTCAGGTGGACAGCAAAGGGACTCATGTATCCATTCTCCCCCAAACTCCCCTCCTATTCTGGCTGCTACATAACACTGAACAGAGTTCCCTAAGTATATTATATGGAATCTCCAGGACTTTTAAAGGAATCAATAGGCCCTCAGTGTTGGCCTACAGACAGAACTATGTGTTGGAAAACAGAATCTAGCCCTAAATCTGTTACCATTATCTGCCTAAGCACTTGTGGCTATTATTAAAACTTTTGGACTACATTCCTTATCTTTAAAATTAGGAAATTATTTATTGCTTTAAAATTCCATAATTCAATATCAGGCCCAACTACTGTATGAATATGAGAGTGATCATTCATTTATGCAGATATGACAGATCCTCCTTTAATTTTCACTCCATTTCCTCATCTGTGAACCAATATGGATATTTATAATATATGGTTTAATGCAATGCAGATTCCACCATTGGTCTTTTTTACTGTTTTTAGAGCTATCTAAAGAAAATTCCAAATGGTAAGTGATACAATTACAAATTAATTTTTAGAAAGCAAGCTCATAAATCAAAGGTCAACAGCAGTAGAGACCCTAATAAGGAAAACAAGATGAAAACCGTCTTCTTGATTTAAAATGAGTTAAAATAAAGGATATCTAATTTCAAATTGGTGCCAAGGAAACATAATATTCCCTCTCTANTCAGAAGCCTGTACACCTGGGCCTGTGTATAGGCTCTTGCGTGTGTGTCTGGCTGACCCAGCTGGGGCTACCGCCTCTGGTCTCTGGCTAAACTGAGGGTTGGCAGCATGAGGCAGTGTGGGTCTTCTACCCTGCTCACTCTGCACCTCAGGCACCCAGTGGTGGCTGGGATGACCCCCACCCTGTGAGGCTCCTGGCCATGTGTCAGGGGTTCTCTCAGGTGTCCTAGGTTGCTCTCAACTGACAGAAGGAGGGGGAGAGATTGCTGGTGGGCTTCCTTGGTGGCTCAGACAGTAAAGTTTCCACCTGCAGTGTGGAAGACCTGGTTTAGATCCTTGAGTTGGGAAGACCTGCCCTGGAGGAGGGCATAACAATTCACTCCAGTATTCTTGCCTGGAGAATGCCCATGGATAGAGGGGCCTGGCAGCCGNCCCCTTTCACTTTCATCAAGAGGCTTTTTAGTTCCTCTTCATTTTCTGCCATAAGGGTGGTGTCATCTGCAAATGTCACTGGCCAACAGATAAGTGCATAGTGAGATAATCACTACTTACCTATCAAAATAGCTAAAAAAAAAAAAAAATTAAGTCAAATACTGGTGAGGATATGGACAAAATAGATTCCTTATACATTATTTGAGATTGTAAACTGTTATTAGCTATTCTGGAAAACATGTTGGCAGTTTACTTTAAAAAAAAAAGTAAACATTCTAATGCTATACAATCCAGAAATTTCACTGCTGCGCATTTATATTAGAGAAATAAAAACTATGCACACAGAAAAACTTTTACAGAAGTGTTTACTGTCATTTCACTTATAATAGCTAAAAATTAAAAATACAGATATCATTCTTCAACACATAGATTCAAAATAAGGAATAGTTTATTGCTTCCCACATCAGCCTAGATAAATCTCAAGAGAACTAAGCTGAGAAAAACCAACCCCCAAAAGTTATATAGTGTTTGATTTTATTCATAAAACATTCCTGAAATGGAAAAGACATAGAGAGCTTGAGAGCACATATTGATATTAGTGACTGCCAGCGATTAAGAGTTGGGGAGAAGGAGTTAGGTGCAGCTGTAAGAGGGGACAGGAAGAATCTGTGTTGTTGGAAATGTGTGGATTTTGTTTGTTTTCATTTGAAGCAGAACAGATTTACAGTGTTGTATTAGTTTCTGGTATGCAGCAAAGTGATNTGGGGAGAAGGAGTTAGGTGCAGCTGTAAGAGGGGACAGGAGGAATCTGTGTTGTTGGAAATGTGTGGATTTTGTTTGTTTTCATTTGAAGCAGAACAGATTTACAGTGTTGTATTAGTTTCTGGTATGCAGCAAAGTGATTCAATTATATGTATTCAGATTATTTTTCATTATAGGTTATTATAAGACATCGAATATAGTTCCCTAGACAACACAGCAAGACCTTATTTATGTTTTTTATATATGAACTTCCCTGGTGTCTCAGACAGTAAAGCGTCTGCCTACAATGCAGGAGACCCGGGTTCAATCCCTGGGTCAGGAAGATCAGGAAGGTTGGAGAAGGAAATGGCATATATAGCATCAAATATAAAACTCACAAACTCCTAATTTATTTCTCTCCCTGATTTCCCCTTTGATAATCATGAGAATAACAATAAATTATATCCTCAAAATCTTTTGATTATATTTATAGTTAGTGGCATTTTTCAAGGCCACTCATTTCATTCATATATTTCATCTTCTAAATATACTTTCNATTTCTCTCCCTGATTTCCCCTTTGATAATCATAAGAATAACAATAAATTATATCCTCAAAATCTTTTGATTATATTTATAGTTAGTGGCATTTTTCAATGCCACTCATTTCATTCATATATTTCATCTTCTAAATATACTTTCCTTCTTTCCTTATGTGAAAGCAATTTACTTGTGTATGGATCTTATATTGAGATAGCACACTAAACTCACATATTATAAGTATATATAGCTATATATGTTGTTGTTGTTTAGTCACTCTGTCGAACTCTCTGCTACCCCACAGAGTGTAGCCTGCCAGACTCCTCTGTCCATAAGATTTTCCAGGCAAGAATATTGGATTGGGTTGCCATCCTGACTCAGGGAGGGAACCCACATCTCCTGCATTAGCAAGTGGATTCTTTACAGGGAAGCCCATGCATGCATGCATGTTAATTTGCCTCAGTGATGTCCAACTCTTTGCAACCCTATGAACTGTAGCCTGCCAAGCTTCTCTGCCCATGGGATTCTCTAAGCAAGAATACTGGAATAGGTAGGGAAAATGTTGATCCAAGATCTCTCTATAATTTCCACTTAAGGTTTTCAAACAATACAGCCCATGGGATTATTCCCCCAAAGGAGCATAAATATAGGCTAGAAGTTAGGGATTTTCAAAGGCCTGTTTTCATTTTAGCCTTCAAGAAGACTCAGTGTCAGATCAGACAACACACTAGACATATATGCAGGACCTGGGTCTCATCTTTATAGCTGTATAGATGATAGGCAAAGCCTCCTCTCACTTGGAAAAGTTTACAATGATCCAACCCACACATAAATATAATGCTTACCTATATTTGTTCATACAGTTTATTCATCCACATGGTTATCTATTTCTCACTAAGTCGTGTCTGAATCTTTTGCAACCCCATGGACTGTAGCCTGACAGGCTCCTCTGTTCATGGGTTTCCCGGGCAAGAACACTGGAGTGGGTTGCCATTTCCTACTACAGGAGATCTTGCTGACCCAGGGATTCAACCTGCACTTCCTGAATTGCAGGTGGATTCTTCACCACTGAGCCACCCGGGCAACCATGGTTATCTATGCTGCTGCTGCTAAGTCACTTCAGTCGTGTCCAACTCTGTGCGACCCCATAGACGGCAGCCCACCAGGCTCCCCCGTCCCTGGGAATCTCCAGGCAAGAACACTGGAGTAGGTTGCTATTTCCTTCTCCAATGCAGGAAAGTGAAAAGTGAAAGTGAAGTCGCTCAGTCGCATCAGACTCTTAGCGATCCCATGGACTGCAGCCTACCAGGCTCCTCCGTCCATAGTATTTTCCAGGCAAGAGTACTGGAGTGGAGATGGTTATCTATAAAAGAGCTCAAACTCTTCTACAATGTTCATTTATCTTACAGTGATGGTGCTTGGCTTTATCTGAGTTCTACTTAACTTTGCATTTGATTTTCTTATTAGTAGTTTGTACTAAACTTAATAGGCTAAATTTTAAATTCAGAAATGATTCTAAGTTAATCTCTTTTTAAACATATATTCCAAATTACAAGATTAAATATGTTTTCCAAATGCCAGCCCCATACACACATTTCACTCCAGCTTTTTTCCTCAAAGTATTGTCCTAACCTTATGCTCCACATAGTCCCACTGTGGTGAAAATCTATTACCACCTCAAGGCTTAAGTAAAACATAAAATTCAATAAGTATTCCCTTGCTACTTGCTCCCACAGTCACACCACACTACCAAGGTTATTTATTTTATTCTTTTATTTTAAGCTTTAATAAAAATTACTCATCTTCATTTCATCAAATCAATAATTAAATACCTGATTAAAGAAATCTTGACCTTTCTTGTAATACTGTTAAAATAACATGAAATAATCTGTTTTCTCAGATGAGAAAGCTAAGAATTTAAAATACCATATATAAAGTAAACAGAACATTTGTTTCAAAGCAATTAAAAATGACTAATGGCAAAAAGAGAAATTGATGAAGAATGTCTTGATGCAATAGCTATATAACTTGAAGTCTCAGGGCATACATTTACAGAGCTGTTTTTCTTTAATGTACTGCAGTTTTGAAACAACAAACAAATGAGATTTGGATGCAATTCTTTTCAACCATGGTCCTGAGATATACACTACTTTGAAAGTAAAAATGTTACATTTCAGTAATAGATTAGAAAAACATGAATTAGTGGATCTGATAAAATTACACTAGAGATGTTAACATCAAGAAGTAAAAACCAATAAATCACCCTTCAAAGGGATACAAAACAGAGCCTTCTCCCAGATGTATATTTGGGAAATGAATTATGTGCCACACAAGTAAACACCTGAAGGAGAAATATAAAACTGTGTGCAATTTAATTGATTATACCGATCTCACTGTGACAAACATAGCAATGGTTTTTCATTAAAATTTATTTTAAAAACCTACAAAGGTTACAAATAGTACATAGTTTTAATGTTACTTCATTATCCACTTTTTTCACCTTCTTCTTGTGCTTCTTTTATATTTTAAACCGTTTTCATTTAGCATTCAGCCAAAAGAAACAGCAGGGCTCTCTTGAACCTGCCACCAATGATTTATTAAGCTCATTTTCTATTCATTTGTTTATAGATCAAACACAGAAAGAAAGGCTCAACATTATTGAACATATTTAATAAAAAGCACACACACCAAGTATTTAAACTTTACATTGTGCTAGGTTAGACATTTTGGAAGAAAGACAATAATTACACATAGGCAATTGCTTTGATGTAGCCTCTCAAATCAATACAGCTGCTTAGTACAAGGTAGGCATTTATGTATGTTTAGCATAGGCACTCTTTCCAGAGTATGACATTTCAGGTAAATGTGCTTTATTGCAGACATAAGAAAGCAGATAAATGAACTTCGTATTGACAGGATCTTTCTCACTTGCTAGCCTTTATAAATGGGATGTCATTAATCTCCCATTCGCTGCAACAGCAGCCTCCAAATTGTTGACCATGCACCCCATTAGTAAAAAGTGTTTGTTTTTCCTACTCTACTTTGTGATTTACAAATAATAAAATATACTACTCTTATGTAGATGATGAAAACTGAAAAACTTTCCAAAGTAGAAATTTTAAATGAATACGATAAACACTAGCAATAGACAGATCTAATATTTTCTTTCCATACCTTTTTGGATCATCTTGCTCATTCCTTGAGGTATTCATGCATCATTCTGGAGACCATCATTCTAGAAGGCCGATGTGTCTTTGTGAGATACTGCATGTAACTGAATATAATAAATATTCACAGAATGTAGGACACTATAATAAATAGTGTCCTCATACATGCCCATAAAATCAGATTATTTTTATTAAGTAATCTTCATGTTTAAGGAAAATGAATCTTAACAGCATTACCACATAATACAACTGTTTTGCTCAGTCATAACAGCTAAGGTCTCACCAACAACTGGCATTCCAGAGTGAAAGGATTAACCTTAGGTCCTGCATAATTATGGGATAGTCTACAGAGTCTAGACTATTTTTCATTGTATCAATATTTTTTATGCAATGATTAGGATTTTTCCATTCTAAAAGTAAGCATAGGATGTATTATCAAGTTGGACTTCTAGCTTCTGAAATATTTACATGTATGTGTGAAAATTTAGTAACTATGTTTTTCCATTTATGTGGTTTTACTCTTGAATTCAGTGGTCAGAGTTTGTTCCAATACACAAAATATTGTGAGGAGTCGCATTCACCTGTGCCTATTTCCATTTAACAATGAGAACAGAAGTGACTCCATAAGTTGAATTGCTATAGAAGTATACCTGCTTATAAATAAATTTAAAAATTCAAGTTTTAAAAATCTACCAAAATAAGGGGCTTTTAAGGGTAGCTGTATTTGCACCAAAACATCCTCAAACTATACATTCCTAATAAAGTAGGTGTCATTTAGACTAATCTTTCATTTTAAACCCAGTGTCCTGTGTTAGGGTTTCATGTTACCAGAGTTGCTTTTTCATGAAAAAGTAGATTAGTGATTTTGTGCAGGTCATATGTCTTCTAAAAGAGACCACAGTGTCTCTGATGAGTCCTTGGTAGACTGTTGTAAGGCTGATGTGATTACAAAAATGTATAGCTTAACCAGACAAAATGAGGTGTGTTAGCAAAAAAGAAATACTGATTTCCAATGACATTTTGACATCTACAATGCAAAGCTAACTAGAAAAGAAAGAAGGAGCATATTGTGTTTTATGACAACAAATCACTGCCTTTCTGAGACCAATTCTGACCATGATATGCTCCTTTCATACAAGTTCCTTGCATGACACTTTTGAAGCAACACATAAGCAAATAAGATATTGTGTTAGATACAAATAGATGTGAGAGTTAATTTTAAACTTGTGAAGACTATATAAAATCAAGGAAACAATGATTTGAGGATTCAAACAATAAGATGTAAGTACGATATTATGTGATCTATTAAGTTTTTTAGGAAACACCTAGAATCCTAGCGTCTTAGAAGTTAAAAGTCAGTGGATGCATCAATTTAGTTCCGCCTTCTTTTGCTTTTATAGATGAGGAAACTGAGGGCAGAGAGATAAAATATCTTACTCAAGGTCATAAAGTGAGAGAACAAAGAGTCTATACCAAACTCTGGCATCCGTTCCTTAGTCTTAAATATTCTTTCTTTTACCCTACCTACAGCACATTTCTTAGTCTATTAAATGATTTTATTGCATAACTTAAAAGTAAACTATTGTTGAAGCCTGGCTTGAAGATTTTGATCATTACTTTACTAGCGTGTGAGATGAGTGCAATTGTGTGGTAGTTTGAGCATTCTTTGGCATTTCCTTTCTTTGGGATTGGAATGAAAACTGACCTTTTCCATTTCTGTGGCCACTGCTGAGTTTTCTAAATTTGCTGACATATTGTGTGCAGTACTTTCACAGCATCATCTTTCAGGATTTGAAATAACTCAATGGAATTCCATCACCTCCACTAGCTTTGTTCATAGTGATGCTTTCTAAGGCCCACTTGACTTCACATTCCAGAATGTCTGGCTCTAGGTGAGAGATTACAGCATTGTGATTATCTGGGTCATGATCTTTTTTGTACAGTTCTTCTGTGTATTCTTGCCACCTCTTCTTAATATCTTCTGGTTCTGTTAGGTCCCTACCATGTCTGTCCTTTATCAAGCCCATCTTTGCATGAAATGTTCCCTTGGTATCTCTGATCTCTAATTTTCTTGAAGAGATCTCTAGTCTTTCTCATTCTGTTGTTTTCCACTATTTATTTACATTGATCACTGAGAAAGGCTTTCTTTTCTCTCCTTGCTATTCTTTGGAACTCAGCATTCAAATGGTTATATCTTTCCTGTTCTCCTTTTCTTTTTGCTTCTCTTCTTATCACAGCTATTTGTAAGGCCTCCTCAGATAGCCAACTTCCAGATGTTCAAGCTGGTTTTAGAAAAGGCAGAGAAATAGATCAGATTAGCAACATTTGCTGGATCATCAAAAAAGCAACAGAGTTCCATAAAAACATCTATTTCTGCTTTGTTGACTATGCCAAAGCCTTTGACTGTGTGGATCACAATAAACTGTGGAAAATTCTGAAGAGATGGGAATACCAGACCACCTGACCTGCCTGTTGAGAAACCTGTATGTAGGTCAGGAAGCAGCAGTTAAAACTGGACATGGTACAACAGACTGGTTCCAAATAGGAAAAGGAGTATGTCAAGGCTGTATGTTGTCACCCTGCTTATTTAACTTCTATGAAGAATACATCATGAGAAACACAGGGCTGGAAGAAGCACAAGCTGGAATCAAGATTGCCGGGAGAAATATCAGTAACCTCAGATATGCAGATGATACCACCGTTATGGCAGAAAATGAAGAAGAACTAAAGAGCCTCTTGATGAAAGTGAAAGAAGAGAGTGAAAAAGTTAGCTTAAAGCTCAATATTCAGAAAACGAGATCATGTCGTCTGGGCCCATCACTTCATGGCAAATGGATGGGTAAACAGTGGAAACAGTGGTTGACTTTATTTTTCTGGGCTCCAAAATCACTGCAGATGGTGACTGCAGCCATGAAATTAAAAGACACTTACTCCTTGGAAGGAAAGTTATAACCAACCTAGATAGCATATTCAAAAGCAGAGACATTACTTGGTCAACAAAGGTCTGTCTAGTCAAGGTTACGGTTTTTCCAGTGGTCATGTATGGATGAGAGAGATGGACTATAAAGAAAGCTGAGCACTGAAGAACTGATGCTTTTTAAATGTGGTGTTGGAAAAGATACTTGAGAGTCCCTTGGACTGCAAGGAGATCCAATCAGTCCATCCTAGACGAGATCAGTCCTGGGTTGCACATTGGAAGGACTGATGTTGAAGCTGAAACTCCAATACTTTGGCTGCCTGATATGAAGAGCTGACTCATTTGAAAAGACTCTGATGCTAGAAAACATTGAGGGCAGGAGGAGGAGGGGATGACAGAGGATGAAATGCTTGGATGGCATCACCAACTCAATGGATATGAGTTTGGGTGAACTCCAGGAGTTGGTGATGGACAGGGAGGCCTGGCATACTGTGGTTCATGTGGTCGCAAAGAGTTGGACACAACTGAGTGAACTCAACTGAAAGAATAACAAGTATAATAATATTGTCAGTGA
Organism: Raphicerus campestris; assembly: GCA_006410735.1. NCBI lineage: Eukaryota > Metazoa > Chordata > Mammalia > Artiodactyla > Bovidae > Raphicerus > Raphicerus campestris. The sequence continues at coordinate 330,508 of SJYW01037000.1, forward strand.
CGATGTTAAAATTGCAAAAAATATTAATTAGAGCTTAATTCTCAAATGGACATTTTTAAGGAAAATCATATTATGCTGAAACTCAAATGATTTCCTCTCTATTATTTATTTCTATTAGAAGACATCAATATATTTAAATTGTTGAATTGTCTTAATTCTTCAGTTAAGCATTATACACATATTACATGCACATATATTACATACATACACTTATATATATCCTTCATTCATATAGGAAATTACTTGGTATAATTCTCCACTAAATGATACCATTAATACCTTTTATTGATTTTATGGAATTATTATCATAATTATCATGATGGTGGTTAGTACTGTCTTTAGTAGGTTATATGTTACTAATTCTACAAAGATCTGCCCAATATTCTATTAATATTCATTGACATACTGCTGCTGAAACCACTGAATGGAGAGGTCCTTGAAAATGCAATAAATGCTTGCTGAATTGGAACTACTGACTATTGGTAGTTATAAAATAAAAATCTATATTGTTTAAAAGATTACAAAAAAAAAACAACAACAACAAAACTCACAACCTCTCAAGGAATTAAAATCTTCACTCTTAGGATATTCTTTAGTTCTAATCTGAAGCCCTTATAGTTCCCATCCTCTTGTTCTGTCCTCAATGGAAATGTTCAATAAATATTTGTTTAACTCTAAAAAAAAAAAAAAAAAGTAAACTAAATTTTTTTCAACAATAAAAAGCCCTTGGAATACATCTTGGCAAACAAGGTCTTTTTTAATTGTTCTAACTATAAAATAATGAGAATCATTTCTTTCTCGTTATCTTATTTTGAGGGCAGTTTCAAAATATTTGAATCAAGAGAACGAATATATAGTTATATGAAAACTAATAAATAGAAATAAATTCATATGTAAATATATGTAATCACATACAATGCATATATACATGGATACAAACATATACATATACATACACATGTATACAACATTCATGAATACTAAATTCATTTAGAGGATTATATTTCTATATTTTCAAGAATCAGTTGTTCATTATTTTATACTGTAATCATTGCCTATAAAATAATAAATGATGAGTCTGTGATATATTCCAACACAGAAAACTACAAGGCAAGGCAAATTAGGTTATTATTTACAAAGGGGGAGTAAACTAAGAGAAAATGAGGATAACTGATAAAATAAGAGATTCTCTTCCTGATCAACCACATAAGAATCTCAAAACTTTTCAAATGAAACAGTTCTTGAAGGTCTTAACTATGCTACAAATTATATTTCTAAAATTTTATGGCTATGAATGGTGAGAGCCCTCTTGCCAAAAATGAGGCAAAGTGAGGCATCTTTAGCAAACTGGTGAATCTCTTACCTGCAAAGCAATTTAAGAAACATTAATACTACATTTTTGCATCTTGTTTCAACCTATGTTATTTTGATATATTTTATTTTAATGTCAGCTCTGATTCCTTCTTTATATTCCAGTGAGATCCATGGTTTCCTTATTAGAAAATCATAAGCTTTGTTACTGTCCTGTCATTGAAAAATGGAAGAAGAAATACTTTCAACTGGAAACTCTCAACAGAAAAGAGTATGAAAAAAAATACACATACATGTATTGTGTATCACAGGGATTATATCAGAAAAATATTTATTTTTTAAGCTATATAGGTTATTCAGGTGGGAAAATACTACTATCTTAATCTAAAAACCCAATTTCCAACAGGTAAGTGAAAAAAATCATTAACCTTTACAGTTTTGTGTCTTAAAGTTGTATAAAGATGACAACATAATATTCAGATAGCATTAACACAAAAGTAATGTATCCCTTCATGAGAAATGAACATAACTGGGAAATGCTATGAGGAGGGCGAGAAGCTGTCAAATATCCAGTGATACTGCCTGTTGACGTTCTCCTCAATCCAATCCATTTTGCATGGTCTCTCAGTTTTAATGTGCAGAACATTCACATTTGCTGGCCCGGTGCTTTCCAATTACATCTCTTGGTTGGCCTGATACTAAATGTGCCACAGGGTGACAAGCAGAGCAAGATGAAAAAAATTCCTATTCTGTCTCTCTTTTCCTGACCTGCCATGCCTCATGCCCATCCCCCCGACCCTATTTTTTGCTAGTATGATCACAATCCTTGTGGTGTACTGCCCTGAAATTTCTTCACAAATACACCTGTCCCTAAATTTCTCTCTGCTGAAGAAAGATAAATACCCCCTATTCCCTAAGTGACTAACAGATCCTTACTCCTCAGAATATGACCAGCACCAGGAAAATGGTATGTTGCCAAATGACTGGTGCACTGCGTGTAACACCAGTAGGAAAAGCAACACACTGAATTCAGAGGATCCAGTTTTTCCAAGAGAGACTAAATGAATTATATATGCCAGTTAGTCATACCATTCATTGATTTTTATTTTTAAAAATTAAACAGGTACTTTCACATCTGACCTTTAAATCAATGAGCCTATAACTTCCAGTCATGGATTTCTTTCTCTTGAGGAAAAAAAAATTATGGTACATAAAAGTTGTCATCAAGAATACTATAGGTATTATCAACTGCTCTACCAATGTAATCAATTATTTTTCTATTTATTTTTATGTAAGAAATTAAAGCATACATGTTGTTATGGATGTAGCCCATGTTATCTAGAAAATCAAAAGACTAAACAGATTTATCTCACCTTCAATAATGGCCCTAATATTAACACATAGAAGAATTTAAATTTTATGCTTTACAAAGCTTTGTTCTTTTTCTTGAATAGAGCAACTCAAGCAATTCAAGTTAAGCTTAGTTTTTGAAGCAGAATTATAAAATTACTTTCTTGCCTATAAACTATTCAAGTGTTCAGTCTTAAGGCATGGTAATTGTTCTTATTTCTCTGGGGATCTCAATGATCTCATTAATTAATTGGAACTCTTTATATTAGAAATTGGACTTCCCTGGTGGCTCAGATGGTAAAGAATCTGCCTGCAATGCAGGAGGCCTGGATTCAATCCCTGGGTCAGGAAGATCCCTGAATTCTTGTCTGGAAAGTACTCTTGTATGGAAAACCCAATGGACAGAGGAGCTGGAGGGTTACAGTCCGTGGGGTATCATCAAAGAGTGGAACACAACTCACAAAATAACAACATATTAGAAATTAGGGGATAGTTCTTGCTTTCTAAACAAGATCACATAAATCCCAGACTCTCTGGCTTCTAGTAAAATTATATAAGGGGACTCTATAGCAAACAATGGTTAGAAATTTTAGGTTATGGTCTATGTATGCTCAGCCCCTTATGTCCAACTTTATGTGATCCCATGGACTGTAGCCCACTAGGCTCCTTTTTCCATGGAATTTTCCAGGCAAGAATATTGGAGCAGGTTGCCATTTTATACTCCAGAGGATCTTCCAGACCCAGACTCAGGGACCCAGGGATGGGACCCGTGTCTCTTCATTCTCCTGCACCAGTGGATTCTTTACCACTCTGCCACCTGGGAAGCCCAGTAGTCTTGCTTTATACTAAGCTTTATAGCTTTATGAGAGCAGTTCTCATAAATGGGTCCCAGCCACAACTGGGACCCTTTTGTCCCTGGTCTCCTCCTGACACGGACAACTGGCCAGAGTGCCCTGATCGGTAAGGAACAAGAGACTTTATTGACCTCTCTCCCTTTCCCTCTCTCCTTCCTCTCCTTAACCCTTCCTATCCTTCCCTGTTTTTATAGTCCCCCGGTCCAAGGGCCCTCAGCCTGAGCTGAGGATTGGAGACTGATCACCTCCTCTTGGCAGAGAACTCGAATTCTGGTTCTGGTCTGCTCTGACTTCTGGTAAGGCCGAGTTCCAGTCCTCCCTTTTCTGGAGGCCCAGGGAAAATTCCATAACACCTGGGCATCTGTAGGTGGCAGGAGACGTCTGTAAGGCCACCCTTCCCCACACCCACCTCTTCCCCCTTCTTCTTTCAACCTGGCTTCCTTTCCTCCCTTGAAATCCTTGATGTTAGTACTTGGATCTGAAGTTCTGTGTCTCTATAGGAGGTTTTCTGAGAGACTGTATTCTTGTATTTAAGGGCTTCCCTGGTGGTGCAAAGGTTTAAAGCATCTTGCTGCAATGCAGGAGACCTGAGCACAATCCCTGGGTCGGGAAGATCCCCTGGAGAAGGAAATGGCAACCCACTCCAGTACTCTTGCCTGGAAAATCCCATGGACGGAGGAGCTTGGTGGGCTACAGTCCACAAGTCGCAAAGAGTCAGACACAGCTGAGTGACTTCACTTTCACTTTATAGCTTTATGGGGAATCAAATCTAGTGAGATTTGGAAGCCCCTATAAACAACACATGATTTGGGAGGTCCTGATAGAGTTTTTGGAATAGTAGAGAAGTATGAGAGATAAAATACTCTAGGCTTTCAAATGTTTTTCTGTATTGGAATGCATAATTGCTTTGTGAAGTATCTAATGTATTTTGCTTTGCAAACATACTATAATATGTACTTCTTAGGAGTTACTTTTAGTCTCTGTGAAGCTCAGCTTTAATTTAATCAGTTGTCTTTTTGTTTTATATAAGATTCTAATTTCAGATGATTTATAGTTTTATTGCCAGAATATTTTGTAGTAATTTATTCACAATTTTGAAAAACTGGGATAATTGAGAACAATGTATGCAGAATAATCTAATTAACTGCAAAGATATATTGGAAATTTAAATTCTATAGCTATTAATTAAAATAGTTATTCAATACCATTCTGCTGAACAAACTTACAAAATTAAATTAAAAGTTAATTCACAATGTTAAATCAATGGAAATTTTTACAGATTGACTGTGATTTGAATACTAGAAAGTAAAGAAATCAGAATTCCAGTATAGTGACTGAGAGGTGGAATTACAGAACTTTAATTTTTACCTTTATGTTTTTCTGTACTCATCAAACGTTCAAAACATGAATGAATAAATTTATTAAATTTTATTTTAAATGCGACCCAGCTATTATCTAGGGTAATTACTTGATTACAGAATCTTCTAGAAGTAATAATTCTTTTGGCAGGAATAACCACGTTTCTGAAAGTCATACCAAGTCAGCATGGCTATAGTTCATCCTCTGGTGTGCTTTTCCCACAATTTCTGGTCTTTGATGCCCTTCTCCTCCCAGAATCCACCTACTCTTATAATGAGGATAAACTGGACATGTTGGTAACTAAATGAGCATTTTTCACTACAAATTAAGTCCAATCAAGGTTCTATCTCAAGCAACTATTAGGCTTTAAATCAATAAAGACTTTCAGACTTAGTCTTCTAATTTCTCATTGTGAAATTAAAAAAAAAAAAACACTTTCTCATTGAAGGAATTTAATAAGGAGCTCTGCTACCAAAAATAACTGCATAAGATAGTGTTTTTTACCTCAAGAATTTCAAGCTCTAGCTAGATAACTAGATACAGTAATCAAATAATTACAAAATGGCATGAAAAATATCAAAACAGATGTCTATTTAGAAGTGCTAAGTGAGCACAACAAAGCAAATTATTTTACTTAGAGCATCTGTGTAAAAAAGGAAAAAAAAGACATTTGGGAAAAAGAAAATACAAACAGGAATGAAAAATGGAATCTTTGGCACTGGGAATAAGACAGACAAAGGCACAGAGGCTCAAACTTATAAACAAAATATCTGTAATGATGATGTTCGTGAGAAAGGAAGCTGAAATTTACTTTGAGCTTGCTTCTGATGAAATGGTATAGCATGTTAGCAAGCTTCCTTTTGTGCAATAGATAAGAGGACAAAGATTTCTTGGAGAGAAACAAGGAATATGGTCTTTTAAAATCTCAGTACACATTACTAAATGAAGCTTGCTAGTTGAAGTCTTCTGAGTGTAAGGCATCAATGAGAGGACATAGGTCCATAGTGAATACTACCCCAATGCTTATCTTTGTGTTCTTCCGTGTAGCAGTTGACACATTTATTCAGAGAATCCTTGTTTCCTACATTGAATAAACTGGGACTAGGCAGATGATTGTAGTTGTGGCAGAAACTGAAGACTCAGCCCTGGGGCCATGTGTCTGATCAGCCCATTGCTTTTTGATCCCTACCTTTTGAGAGCTGTTGTCAATATTTTGTCTCATGACAACTATATGATTCATGTTTTAATAATCTGATTCCTTGTTTTGGTTAATGTTAAGTGTCATTTTGGTAAAAGAATTCCAGTCAGAGATTCAGGGAAGATGGCGGAGGAATAGGACGGGGAGAACACTCTCTCCCTCGCTACTTCATCAAAAGAACATTTCAAGTTGAATAAACTCCACAAAACAACTTCTGAATGCTGGCAGAGGACATCAGGCATCCAGCAAAGCAGATCATCGGCTACAAAAAGAGGTAGGAATAAATNTACTTGTCTTTTGCTAGGAGCCCTGATAAAATTTAAACCCCAGAAGTAGGAAACTGAAGCAGTGGGAAAAATAGCATTATAGTCAGTCTTGTCCTATTTCTAGAAAGTATTTTCATGCTTCAGTGGCTAGCTGGGCAGACGTGATTTTCACTCACCAGGTAATTCTAGACCATTAATTAATTGAAAAAAAAGAAAGCTATATAGGTTGTGGCAGCCCCAGAGAAATACTCATAGAATCCTAAGATTATACTGATAAATGTTAAGATACTTACAAAAGATATCATCAGAAACTTGATTCATCATTACTGGTACAAGTTCTGTGAATTAATGATTGAAGAGACTATCACAAATTTTAGAGACTGATAAATGACAACAAACTTTTGTGAGTAGATGCTTCTGGTGGTATGACAATAACTCACTAGAAATGAGTGAAATAAGGCATTTGACAGACCTAACCTGAGAGAGTGAAATCCCAGCTACCATCAGTTCTGTAATGGAATATTCCTTCCTAAGCAGCAAGAATATCATTAACATGGTAGACACTACCCTACCTTTATGAACAGATATCCCTAATTTAGTGCCCTTGATGCTGATATATACTGTGATAGTCACATCTCTAGATCTACCTTAGCTACCTGAGTTCATCAAATCTGTGAAAGTCATATCCCTAGAGCTACTTTATGAATGACCTGAGTTCGCAAGATAAGCAAGCATGTGAATGCTTTAGTTTATGCCCTAATGGGAAAAGAAAGCAAGCAACTGAAGTGAGAAAGAAGTTTTCCAGTGTCAATGAAAAATAACTGCGTGAAAATGGTCATGGGGCAGATTTACCATGATCAAGAGAACAGGTACATCTGGCAAGTGAATTTTGTTGGCCTGCTTAGTCAAAGGACTGACTGCAAGGTGTTGGCTAGGATTAACCCTCTAACCTAGGCTTTCCTTACCATATGTAACATAAGCAATCTCAGAAAATATTGTCTAACTGCATATATCACTCTTGATGACAAAACATAGTCTACTGTTACCAATTTATATAANAAGGACTGACTGCAAGGTGTTGGCTAGGATTAACCCTCTAACCTAGGCTTTCCTTACCATATGTAACATAAGCAATCTCAGAAAATATTGTCTAACTGCATATATCACTCTTGATGACAAAACATAGTCTACTGTTACCAATTTATATAATGGGCAAGGAAATATATTACACAAAGCAACCATTCATCATCAGAGTAGCAATCTCATCAAAAACTGGAAGGGGAAATATAATACTAGTTATGAAAACTGGTGATAAAAAAGATTTGAAAGTTTGGCATCATTGTTTAAACTGTCATTAGTTTGAATATGAAGACAAGAAAGATAGAAGACTCCACTAATACATTTTGTAAAATTAAGTGCTGGAAATAAAGGGTCTGGGGAGGATGCAGCTGTGTATCTTTTTCTCAAGACTCAGAACCTTTGGCTCTGTCTGTTATAGTATACCCAAGGAAGGTGATATGAATAAAACACAATATTCATATCACAAAATTTGATATCAAATAATTATAATGTACTTTAGGCTGTGTCCAAAATGTTACTTTTCACCAAATTAGAACAAATGGTGAGCTCAGTCCATCAGCAAGCAGTTAAAAACAATCTTGTGAATTTTCCCTTGTCACACTTAATATCAGCTCAATGGTGAGGCCAAGGAAAAATGATAGTGAATCTGCTATAATTGTAAATCCTATTGTTAAGTATTAAGCTAAGTTATACCTCCCAAAATGCTTGGCTGGGTGAATTACAAGCTGGAATCAAGTTTTTCCAGGAGAAATAACAACCTTAGATATGTAGATGATACCACTTTAATGGTGGAAAGTGAAAAGGAACTAAAGAGCCTCTTGAAGAAGGTGAAAGAGAAGAGTGAAAAAGCTGGCTTAAAACTCAACATTCAAAAACTGAAGATCATGGCATCCAGTCCTATCACCTCACAGCAAATAGATGGAGAAAATATGGAAACAGTGTCAGATTTCATTTTCCTGGGCTCCTAAATTAATGTGATAGTGACTGCAGCCATGAAATGAAAGGCATTTGCTCCTTGGAAGAATAGCTATGACAAACATAAACAGTGTATTAAAAAGCAGAGATATCACTTAGCTGAAAAAGGTGTGTGGAGTCAAGGCTATGGTTTTTCCAGTAGTCATGTATGGATGTGAGATTTGGACCATAAAGAAGACTGGGCATCAAATAATTGATGCTTTTGAACTGTGGTGCTGGAGAAGATTCTTGAGAGTCCCTTGGACTGCAAGGAGATCAAACCAGTCAATCCTAAAGGAAATCAGTCTTATCTAGTCATTGGAAGGACTGATGCTGAAGTTCAGTTCCAATAGTTTGGCCACTTGATGTGACTCACTGTAAAAGACCCTGATGCTGGGAAAACTGAGGACAAGAGGATCAGGGGGCAACAGAGGATGAGATGTTTGGATGGCATCACTGACTCAATGTACATGAGTTTGAGCAGACTCAGGGAGATAGTGATGGGCAGAGAAGCCTGACATGCTGCAGTACATGGGGGTCTCAAACAATCGTACCCAACTTGGCAACTGAACAAAAACAACAATATACCCCAACCATGAGAGAAAAGTGTGTCTCAGCTACAAACAGGCTGATAATATAGAAAACAAAATATAAGTGCATCATATTTCTTGGCCAGAACAAATCTACACAATTTCTATGAGAATGTCCAGAGAAAGAAAACAGTACTTTTTTTGTTACATCTTAGATCCGAAACTGATTATTTGTTAAGATGGGGAAAACAAATAAACAACCTTTCCCCACTTTCAAGATACCTGGTTTCCTCAGAAAGGCACTGGACTCCTAATAATTTGTTTACTGGCCCAAAAAAAATCACATAGAATATTGAAGAAAAATAATGACAATGATTTCAGTAACTCTCAATAACACACTAATAGCCATATATAGCAATCATTGGCAAAATATGTTATAGGCTATATTTATTGTTATGAATATTTTTCCAGATGATCCAAGAGAAATTACCAGTAAATCATGTAAGATGATGGATGCTGANAAAGCTATATAGGTTGTGGCAGCCCCAGAGAAATACTCATAGAATCCTAAGATTATACTGATAAATGTTAAGATACTTACAAAAGATATCATCAGAAACTTGATTCATCATTACTGGTACAAGTTCTGCGAATTAATGATTGAAGAGACTATCACAAATTTTAGAGACTGATAAATGACAACAAACTTTTGTGAGTAGATGCTTCTGGTGGTATGACAATAACTCACTAGAAATGAGTGAAATAAGGCATTTGACAGACCTAACCTGAGAGAGTGAAATCCCAGCTACCATCAGTTCTGTAATGGAATATTCCTTCCTAAGCAGCAAGAATATCATTAACATGGTAGACACTACCCTACCTTTATGAACAGATATCCCTAATTTAGTGCCCTTGATGCTGATATATACTGTGATAGTCACATCTCTAGATCTACCTTAGCTACCTGAGTTCATCAAATCTGTGAAAGTCATATCCCTAGAGCTACTTTATGAATGACCTGAGTTCGCAAGATAAGCAAGCATGTGAATGCTTTAGTTTATGCCCTAATGGGAAAAGAAAGCAAGCAACTGAAGTGAGAAAGAAGTTTTCCAGTGTCAATGAAAAATAACTGCGTGAAAATGGTCATGGGGCAGATTTACCATGATCAAGAGAACAGGTACATCTGGCAAGTGAATTTTGTTGGCCTGCTTAGTCAAAGGACTGACTGCAAGGTGTTGGCTAGGATTAACCCTCTAACCTAGGCTTTCCTTACCATATGTAACATAAGCAATCTCAGAAAATATTGTCTAACTGCATATATCACTCTTGATGACAAAACATAGTCTACTGTTACCAATTTATATAATGGGCAAGGAAATATATTACACAAAGCAACCATTCATCATCAGAGTAGCAATCTCATCAAAAACTGGAAGGGGAAATAAAATACTAGTTATGAAAACTGGTGATAAAAAAGATTTGAAAGTTTGGCATCATTGTTTAAACTGTCATTAGTTTGAGTATGAAGACAAGAAAGATAGAAGACTCCACTAATACGTTTTGTAAAATTAAGTGCTGGAAATAAAGGGTCTGGGGAGGATGCAGCTGTGTATCTTTTTCTCAAGACTCACAGAACCTTTGGCTCTGTCTGTTATAGTATACCCAAGGAAGGTGATATGAATAAAACACAATATTCATATCACAAAATTTGATATCAAATAATTATAATGTACTTTAGGCTGTGTCCAAAATGTTACTTTTCACCAAATTAGAACAAATGGTGAGCTCAGTCCATCAGCAAGCAGTTAAAAACAATCTTGTGAATTTTCCCTTGTCACACTTAATATCAGCTCAATGGTGAGGCCAAGGAAAAATGATAGTGAATCTGCTATAATTGTAAATCCTATTGTTAAGTATTAAGCTAAGTTATACCTCCCAAAATGCTTGGCTGGGTGAATTACAAGCTGGAATCAAGTTTTTCCAGGAGAAATAACAACCTTAGATATGTAGATGATACCACTTTAATGGTGGAAAGTGAAAAGGAACTAAAGAGCCTCTTGAAGAAGGTGAAAGAGAAGAGTGAAAAAGCTGGCTTAAAACTCAACATTCAAAAACTGAAGATCATGGCATCCAGTCCTATCACCTCACAGCAAATAGATGGAGAAAATATGGAAACAGTGTCAGATTTCATTTTCCTGGGCTCCTAAATTAATGTGATAGTGACTGCAGCCATGAAATGAAAGGCATTTGCTCCTTGGAAGAATAGCTATGACAAACATAAACAGTGTATTAAAAAGCAGAGATAACACTTAGCTGAAAAAGGTGTGTGGAGTCAAGGCTATGGTTTTTCCAGTAGTCATGTATGGATGTGAGATTTGGACCATAAAGAAAACTGGGCATCAAATAATTGATGCTTTTGAACTGTGGTGCTGGAGAAGATTCTTGAGAGTCCCTTGGACTGCAAGGAGATCAAACCAGTCAATCCTAAAGGAAATCAGTCCTAACTAGTCATTGGAAGGACTGATGCTGAAGTTCAGTTCCAATAGTTTGGCCACTTGATGTGACTCACTGTAAAAGACCCTGATGCTGGGAAAACTGAGGACAAGAGGATCAGGGGGCAACAGAGGATGAGATGTTTGGATGGCATCACTGACTCAATGTACATGAGTTTGAGCAGACTCAGGGAGATAGTGATGGGCAGAGAAGCCTGACATGCTGCAGTACATGGGGGTCTCAAACAATCGTACCCAACTTGGCAACTGAACAAAAACAACAATATACCCCAACCATGAGAGAAAAGTGTGTCTCAGCTACAAACAGGCTGATAATATAGAAAACAAAATATAAGTGCATCATATTTCTTGGCCAGAACAAATCTACACAATTTCTATGAGAATGTCCAGAGAAAGAAAACAGTACTTTTTTTGTTACATCTTAGATCCGATACTGATTATTTGTTAAGATGGGGAAAACAAATAAACAACCTTTCCCCACTTTCAAGATACCTGGTTTCCTCAGAAAGGCACTGGACTCCTAATAATTTGTTTACTGGCCAAAAAAAATCACATAGAATATTGAAGAAAAATAATGACAATGATTTCAGTAACTCTCAATAACAACACACTAATAGCCATATATGGCAATCATTGGCAAAATATGTTATAGGCTATATTTATTGTTGTGAATATTTTTCCGGATGATCCAAGAGAAATTACCAGTAAATCATGTAAGATGATGGATGCTGAACAGCAGAGTTTCTGAACTTTACCAAGTCATAACTTATGAAGATATGTTGCTAAGACAGTAATGATAGGAAATGGATTGCTGCTGCATGTTCAATATATCAGAGCTTGATTTGATCCTTTTCATCTACCAAACGTATGTACAGACAGAATGCATTTTCCATGTATTCCATGAAAGATGTAAATATTGCCATGGTATCCTTACAAAAATTATACATACAGTTAAATATCTGCGTTAACACACACTAAAAGGTTTGAATAACTACAGATGATGACATTAAAAGAATAACTGAGTTAGAATTCTTACTCATTGAAAGTAAGTTGGATAGTTCAAGTACTAATGTTCAATGGAAAGTTTATAAGATTATTCTTTTGCACAGAATTTTTCACAAAAATAGTGCAAAAATGATTAAAATAAACCTGAGAAATATATAGCAAGGACATATTGGTCAAGATAAGAGTTCACACTAGAAAAAATTAAAACAGAATTGCAATTTATTTTTTCTTTTCCTTTGGAAGACACCTGGATAAGAAAGAAAGACAACTCAGACCCTCAGTAAACATGCTAATGTTTAAAGCAGAAGTAAAACAGGAAGTAAAAACCTTCTGGAAGACATGCTAACTGCATGAACCAGCAGGAGTGCCCTTACCTACAAAAAACTTAAAGCAAAATATATCTGAGTCTTGGCTTTTGGTAAATGTCACATAAAATATGTAATTATAAAAAGAAAATATTTAGTAACTAAAAGTGTTCCCTTTTAGGTCAAGTGATGTCCAACATACATTATGAAGAGACCTCACATTTAAATCCAGGTCAGAGCAATTCTAATGTAGGAAGAATGGGTCCAGGAAACCCTGTTATGATTCCAGATATGACCCATGTTTTGTCTATTTCTCACACTAGCAAATTTTGAAAATTTGTGAGATCTCTTTCCTTATGAGTCTGATCATTAGTGTTGTGTAATGGACCAACCTTGTTCACATATCCTGCATTTAACTGAGACAAGAAAGGTTATGCCTTGGATACAAAGATCATGACCTTGAGTAAGGTCTACTCTAGAGTCATTCTTCCAAAATGCCTAGAAAACCTAGTTAAAAGAAGTTATTTATTAGTTACAAGAAATGAAGAGATTCANTTTCCTTATGAGTCTGATCATTAGTGTTGTGTAATGGGCCAACACTGTTCACATACCCTGCATTTAACTGAGACAAGAAAGGTTATGCCTTGGATACAAAGATCATGACCTTGAGTTAAGGTCTACTCTAGAGTCATTCTTCCAAAATGCCAAGAAAACCTAGTTAAAGGAAGTTATTTATTAGTTACAAGAAATGAAGAAATTCATTTCATTACAAATTCAAATATTAATAGGAGCCTTNAGATCATGACCTTGAGTAAGGTCTACTCTAGAGTCATTCTTCCAAAATGCCTAGAAAACCTAGTTAAAAGAAGTTATTTATTAGTTACAAGAAATGAAGAGATTCATTTCAGTACAAATTCAAGTATTAATAAGAGCCTTTCTATGCTACAGATTTTGTCTTTTATTCAGGTCTTATGGCTAAATGACATTTTTAAAGTTTTGTTTTTTTTTTTGGTTCCCCTGTGTATGTTTTATTTCTAAGTATTTAATAAAATGGTATTGGTATTGAGAAGTAATGACAACACTGTCATTTTAACTGAAAATCTGCTAAAGATATTTTATAGCATCTTTCTTCTAGACTCGCTCAGCATAAAACATGACATTTTTAAGCACCTTAAGGCTTTCAACAGCTCTACATCCTTTAGGAGGAAGAAGTGGTCCATTTAGCCTAATTCTATTGATTCACTGAAACCAAGAGAGCAGTGAATCTCAACTACTTTATGCCATAGTATATATCCCTGCATTATATTGCCACCCTTCTGCCAAAGACATAATCCCTCCAGCCCCCTGGCTCATAGACAAAAGGCTCTACAAACACTTTTATCTACAAAGCAGCTGCTTCCATTCGAAGCTGCGGACCTCTGGAGTTTGTACATGCTGCCACACTTCTTCCAGCAGCATAACAAACAGAACTGAAGTGCCTCAAAAGGCTCTGAGAACAAGGCAGAACGCAGCTGTTTAGAAACAAAGGCATCACTGCTGCTTTGAACAGGACAATTAATAATCTCCTACTGTCATGTTAATAAGTCCACTTGCATAAATAAATAAGTGTTAATTTAAAAATGACAGCCCACATCTCTTTTTTTGTCTGTCCCCATGATCCCTATAACTTCGAACACATGTCCTGTTTGTTATGGAGTGTTCTCTGCTTTAAGTAGTTTATTCTTAGTTTTAACATTTATGAAGTTCCTTTATACTTGCACAAAACAATCATAAGGAAATGCAATGGAAACAATTATACTGGTGCCCTCTAGGTTTTGATCCCAAGAATGATCCACTGTATTCATGTGGTGTCTGAACACTACTCANTAAATAAATAAGTGTTAATTTAAAAATGACAGCCCACATCTCTTTTTTTGTCTGTCCCCATGATTCCTATAACTTCGAACACATGTCCTATTTGTTATGGAGTGTTCTCTGCTTTAAGTAGTTTATTCTTAGCTTTAACATTTATGAAGTTCCTTTATACTTGCACAAAACAATCATAAGGAAATGCAATGGAAACAATTATACTGGTGCTCTCTAGGTTTTGATCCCAAGAATGATCCACTGTATTCATGTGGTGTCTGAACTCGACTCTCCTTCTTTCCAGAAATTTACTCAACTAGGATTCAAACTTTAGTGTGTTTGTATTACAAACACAAGTTAACTCTCCTCCTCACATCCACTTGGCTAAAAACTTACTGAAAAAATAAGTCTGAATTATGGTTGATTTTTTTTTCACAACTATATACATGTTGCCAGAAAAACTTAGCTGGGGGGTTTCAGTCCAGCTTGGTTCAACTTTTAATTTTACATGTATTTTACGCTTTAGACTCTAAACCGTTCTCAGACATTTAATGCTTTTCATCATGTGAAAGGATGTGGTTTGCCTCAGAAGTATGTTACCATTTTCTCTATTTTTATATACTATATCTGAAACTGAATCTGAATCCTCCTCCCTGGTGGCAAAATCATGATTAACCATCTTCAATCTGAGTGTAGGTCTCTGTCTACATTTTTTCTATTATTGGGACATTGGTGAACTGATCATTGAACAAACATATTTCAGAAAATTAACCTATAGCAAGACATTTGATGGTATTTCTAAAGACACAGAGTATCATATTCCATTGCTAAAGAGGACAGAAAGAACATTCATATATATATATATATACACACACACATATATATACACATATATGAATATATATATATATGCACACACATATATAATATATGTGGCCATTTCTGAAATATGAATGTCTTTATAACTAGGAAAAAATCATTGTGGTATAATATACAAACCACAAAATTTGCCATTTGAAAATATAAAATTCAGTGTTTTTAATATGTTCACAAGATGAAACATTACCACTGTCTAATTTCTGAATGTTTTCATTACTCTAGAAAAGAACACTGTACCCATTAGCAGTCAATTCCAATTCCTCTGCTACTAACCCTTGACTACCTCTGATCTAATTTCTAGCTCCATGGATNTCACAAGATGAAACATTACCACTGTCTAATTTCTGAATGTTTTCATTACTCTAGAAAAGAACACTGTACCCATTAGCAGTCAATTCCAATTCCTCTGCTACTAACCCTTGACTACCTCTGATCTAATTTCTAGCTCCATGGATTTTCTATTCTGAATATTTCATGTAAATAGAATCATACAATAGATGACCCTTATAACAAGCTTTTTTCATTCAGCATAGTGTTTATAAAGTTTATTTGTGTTTTACATGCATGAATGCTTAATTCCTCTTTATGGTTGAATAATATTTCATTGTACAAATGTATCACCATTTGTTTATTAATCAGCTGATGGACATTTAGATAGACTGGTTTCACTTATTGGTAATTACAAAGTAATGCTGCTATAAACATTTGTGTGTAAGTTTTTGTTTCAACATCTGTTTTCAATGTGCTTGAATTTATACTTAAAAAGTGGAGCTGCTGTGTCATATGATAACCCTAACTTTTTGAGGAATTTCCAAACTATTTCCCAAATTTGTATCATTGTGCATTTCACCAGCAATGATGAAGTTTCCATTTCTTCACTTTCTCACCAACATTTATTTTATGGCTAACAAACACATGAAAAGATGCTCAACGTCACTCGTTATTAGAGAAATGCAAGTCAAAACCAGAATAAGTTATCACCTCACACTGGTCAGAATGGCCATCATCAAAAAGTCTACAAACAACAAATGTTGGAGAGGGTGTGGAGAAAAAGGAATGCTCTTGCACTGTTGGTGGGAATGCAAATTGATACAACCACTATGGAATATGGTATGAAGATTCCTTAAAAATGAGGAATAAAACCACCATCTGACCCAGCAATCCCACTGCTAGGCATAGAAGGAAACCTGAGGAAACCAGGGTTGGAAAAGCCACATGTATCCCATTGTTCATTGCAACACTATGTACAATAGCTAAAACATGGAAGCAAGCTAGATGCCCATCAACAGATGAATGGATAAAGAAGGTGTGGTACATATACACAATGGAATATTACTCAGCCATAAAAAGAAATGCATTTGAGTCAGTTCTGATGAGGTGGATGAACCTAGAACCTATTATACAGAGTGAAGTGAGTCAGAAAGAGAAAGAGACATATCATATTCTAATGCACATATACAGAATCTAGAAAAATGGTTCTGAAGAATTTATTTACGGGGCAGCAATGGAGAAACAGACACAGAGAACAGACTTATGGACATGGGAGAGGGGGGGAGAGGATGAGACGCATGGAAAGAGTAACATGGAAACTTACATTACCATATGTAAAATAGATGGTCAACAGGAATTAGCTATATGGCTCAGGAAACTCAAACAGGGGCTTTTTATCAACCTAGAGGGATGAGATGGGAGGGAGGTGGGAGGGAGGTTCAAAAAGAAAGGGATATATGTATACTAATGGCTGATTCATGTTGAGGTTTGACAGAAAACAACAATATTCTATAAAGCAATTATCCTTCAGTAAAAAAAAGAAATTAAAAAAAATGCTATAGCCATATTTGTGGGTATGAAGTGCTATCCTACTGTTTTGATTTCCATTTCCCTAGCAACTACTGATGTTGTGTGTCTTCTCATGTGCTTATCAGAAATTTGTTTATATTCCCTGGAGAAATTTTTTATGCAAATTATTTACCCATTTTATAACTGGGTTTTTTTTTTCTTAGGTTGTAAGAGATCTTTATATAACTGGATACTAAACCCTTAACAGATATATTAATACGATTTGCAAATATTTTTCCCATTCTTCAGATTGTCTTTTTACTTTCTTGATCTTGTACTTTAACATGAAAAATTTTATTTGTTGTTGAAGTCTAATTTATCTATTTAGTTGACTGTGTTATTGCTATCAAATCTAAGAAATCTTTGTGTAATTCAAGACCATGAAGTTACTTATGTATACTTTTAATAGATTTATGATTACAGCTTTTATAGTTAAGCTTTTGGTTCATTTTGGGTGTGGTTTGTTTTTGTGGCATATAATGTGAAGAAGTAGTCTAAATTCATTCCTGTGCATGTGAATATTCTAATATCATTGGCTGAAATACTATTTTCTCTTCATTGAATGGTATTAACTAACACTCATATAAAAAATCAGTTAAGGACTGTCGAGTTTATTTCTGGCCTCTCAATTACATTTCACTGATCTATTTATATATATTTAATTGCCGTGCTGTCATGGTTACTATAGCTGTGTAGTAGATTCTAAAATTGACAAGTGTGTCTTTCAACGTTGTTCTTCATTTCCCAGATTGTTTTAGCTATCTTAGGATACTGTTTATGAATCAGAACTTTTTATTTCTTTTCATGTCTCATAATTTTGTTGAACACTAGACATTTTAAAGAATAAAATATGGCAGCTCAGGAAGTCAGATTATCCCTAGCCCAAGGTTGCTTTGTATTGCTACTTGTTGCAATTGCTGTTACTCATTTAGTGGAATTTTTGAACCAATCCTCCAAGAACTGTGTATTTGTTAAGTGTGCCACTAACATCTGTACTCAGCTTCCTTTGTTATTGTTCAGTTGCATCTGACACTTGCGACCCCAGGGCCTGCAGCACGCTCAGCTTCCCTGTCCTTAATTATCTCCTGGAGCTTACACAAATCTATGTCCATTGAGTCAGAGATGCTGTCTAACCATCTCATACTCTTCCACCCTCTTCTGCATTTGCCTTCAATCTTTCCCAGCAACAGGGTCTTTTTCAATGAGTCAGCTCTTCGCATTAGGTGACCAAAGTATTAGAGCTTCGTCTTCAACAACAGTCCTTCCAGTGAATATTCAGGGTTGATTTCCTTTAGGATTGACCGGTTTGATCTCCTTGCAGAACAAAGGACGCTAAAGAGTCTTCTCCAGAGCTGCAGTTTGAAAGCATCAATTCTTTAGCACTGAACCTTCATTGTGGACCAACTCTCACAACTGTACTGAAATGTGAATACTAGAAAAACTATCCTTTTGACTATGTGGACATTTGTCAGCAAAGAGATGGCTCTGCTTTTTAACACACTATGTTTGTCATATCTTTTCTTCCAAGGAGCAAGTGCCTTTTAATTTCATGGCTACAGTCACTATCCACAGTAATTTTGGAGCCTAAAAAAACAATGTCTGTCACTGTTTCATTTTTTTCCCCATCTATTTGCCATAAAGTGATGTGACCTTCTAGACTTCTAAAAATGTTGAGTTTCCTAAGGCATCTATGAACATCTCATCCGCAGCATATCCAGTTTGGTTATTGTACTGTTTGTCCCATGGCTTCAAAGGGTTTAATGTCAAGACATTCAATACAGGCCAATAAATAAAGTCAGTAGTTTCATATGGAAACTTTCAGGGAACTACAAGAAGGGTTAAATAATGACTCCTTCCTCAGAATAAGGGTTTGTGAGCACTACAATAGAGCTCTACTCCTTCCAAGACTGGGAATGTGAGCTGTTATTTTTTAAGACCATTGCAAAGCAAAGGAGCAGCGCATTGAACTAAAGCAAATTAAAACCCACAAAGCTATCTGTTTTAACCAAAAGGCTGACAGTTTTATTATTGTCACCATGATCATCATCAAGTGGTTCCCACATTATTGCAAGCCTTTGATTAATTTCTAGAGTTCTCTAAAAGTTGATTCTGGCCATTTTTGCCAGGTTTATTTTGTTGCTGCATAAAGGAGTGAAGTTTCTGGGGGTTTTGCCATTTCACTGATGCCACCATCTCTAACTTTTTATTCATTAAAATAGTGTATAGATTGTAATCTCTGAAGTCAAATATTCATCTCTTGGTTAAAGATCAATTCAAAAAATGCCAAAGTCTGTTTGAGTGTAGAGTGTGTACAATTAGGGTAAATATTTTTAAGAAATTTTATCCTAAACACTAAAGATTTCCATTAGAATTGTCACCTGAAGTGATAATCTATATTTAGCCTGGAATTGGATGATGCAGTCAGTGACTTTCAGTGATATTCTCCATGAGATGTTTATTTAGTAATAAATATTTCATCAAAGCCAGGCATAGCATTTTTAACAGAGGTGCAGTAAAGCTACATGATTTCCATGGGGGACTCAGAACCATTTAAGGATAATTTTGTCTGACATTTTCTCTGTCAAGTTATTACGTATGCCAAATGAGTGAAATATTTTACAACCATATGGCCCTCTGATTTTTTTCAAGTTGAATTATTACATGCTGAGTAAATCACCTTTTATGTTAAAGCCAATCATATAAAAAGTATAAAAACTGCACATATAATCTAGGGATTTTCATGCTTAAAATGGACACACTGAAATATTCACTAGAAATCTTGAAGAAAATCCAGTTCAAATTTTGTGTCTTTTCCTCTAAATTTAGGCACTATGCTCTATGCTGAGTAAGGAAAGATAATTGATATTGCTAGTATTTTCTAATAATGTCATTTAAATATTAATAATTTACTTTGGGAATTCACTATACCCTAGGTAATCCTAGAAAAGGAATATGTGTCATGAAATCAGGAAAGGTAATCTGTATGCAGATCAGGAGGCAACAGTTAGAACTGGATATGGAACAACAGAATGGTACCAAATAGGAAAAGGAGTACGCCAAGGCTGTATATTGTCACCCTGCTTATTTAAGTTATATGCAGAGTCCATCATGAGAAATGATGGGCTGGAAGAAGCACAAGCTAGAATCAAGATTGCTGGGAGAAATATCAATAACCTCAGATATGCAGATGTCACCACCCTTATGGCAGAAAGTGAAGAAGAATTAAAGANTTGGACAGCAAGGAGATCCAACCAGTCCATCCTAAAGAAGACCAGTCCTGGGTATTCATTGAAGGACTGATGTTGAAGCTGAAACTCCAATACTTTGGCCACCTGATGTGAAGAGCTGACTCATTTGAAAAGACCATGATGCTTGGAAAGATTAAAGGTGGGAGGAAAAGGGGACAACAGAGGATGATATGGTTGGATGGCATCACTGACTCAATGGAGATGAGTTTGAGTAAACTCCAGGAGTTGGTGATGGACAAGGAGGCCTGGCGTGCTGTGGTTCACGGGGTCATGAAGATTTAGACACAATGGAGCAACTGAATTGAACTGAACTGAACACAAAGGAGAAGAAATTTCAGCTAAATTTTGCAAAATGAATAGAACTGTGTCATCTAAAATTAAGCCAGGAATATTCCAAAAACAAGGAATAGTATACATATATAAAATATTATTGTTTTNTGGAAAGATTAAAGGTGGGAGGAAAAGGGGACAATAGAGGATGATATGGTTGGATGGCATCACTGACTCAGTGGAGATGAGTTTGAGTAAACTCCAGGAGTTGATGATGGACAAGGAGGCCTGGCGTGCTGTGGTTCACGGGGTCATGAAGATTCAGACACGATGGAGCGACTGAATTGAACTGAACTGAACACAAAGGAGAAGAAATTTCAGCTAAATTTTGCAAAATGAATAGAACTGTGTCATCTAAAATTAAGCCAGGAATATTCCAAAAACAAGGAATAGTATACATATATAAAATATTATTGTTTTCTTATGGTGCACTCATTTTAGTTCTGTACCTCCTAAAAAAAAAAAATCTGATTTTGTTTTCAGACACTCATCTCACTTTCATATTGTCTCATGGGAGTCTGAACTAACACATTATCTCGAGAAGTGGGCCTAACTGATTGGTCTAAGTTTAATGTAATGATAATGTGGCCCAATTCTGACCAATGAGATGCAACAGAAAGCTTAATGAGGGGCTTCTTTAAAAATTTTAGTCGTCTCTAAGTGAAAAACCAAGGGACTAATAATCACTTTTATCCCTCTAGAAATTTTCATATCTAAGTTTAACATATGGAATTTATGCAGCAACCTGCTGTACATTTAAACTGATAGCCAACACTGAAACTGACCAAACTGAGAATGGAAAAAATACCAGATCCTCAATAATTTTGAAGTCTGAGTCAATCAACCTTAAGGGAACCTTATCTCTGGACCTCTATAATTTGATATTCTCCTAATTCATATATGCTCTGAAATACACATACACGGATATACACATACACACAAAGAGTGATATATATCCATATATCCCTGGTGTCTCAGACAGCAAAGAATCTGACTGGAATGCAGAAGACCCAGTTTGGAAACGCAGAAGATCCCCTGGAGAAGGGAATGGCTACTCCAGTATTGCTGTCTGGAGAATTCATGTACAGAGGAGCCTGATGAGTTACAGTTCATGGGGTTCCAAAGAGTTGGACAGGACTGAGCAACTAACACATTCTTTTTCAATTTTCATGCATATATTTAGGGGTATATTGTGCATATCCCTAAATTGGTAGGCCTAGTGGTAGGGTAAATGAGACAAAAGTTAATTATAATATTTTTTACAAAGATGATTTAACTTTGAGCATTAGTTGTAATTAATTTCAGTATACAATAAACATACCCCTATTGTTTTAATCAGTATAGGAAACCCTCAGTGGCTAGCCACCCTGCCTGTCACCTGCTCCCACAGTCATGCTGTGACATACTATATGACATATAAGAAAGCTGAAGATTTCTACCATCATGTGAAGGGCTGAAAGAAGGGAATCTAACCTCTGCATGACTAATTATTTGATAGAAACTCATATAAAACCCTCTGACTCATACCTCCAAATATCTTAAAATTTCTATCTCAGAAATTCAAAGTATCCAAGTAAAGACTAGCCCAGGAAGTGAGAGGCATTTCCAAATATATCTGACTTTGGCATCATTTTTTAGAGATATGGTAATAAAACGTATGCAGATAATGGTTCATGTGTTACAACGTCATGAAATGTCACATTATTCATCAGTGTAATTGATTAAATACTTTCTGTGCTTCTACCAGATTTGTGACATTTTTGCTAAGCATCAGTAATAGAGATTTTAACAAAATAGTAAAATTCCTGTGATTATGGATTTTAAGATCTAATAAATAAGATAACCATTAAACAGATAATCACAATTATTTAATCATGATAGTTATGAGTAGAGGAACAGAATAGCAAAAAATACTTTCATAGTATGTTTGTGATCATGTAACTAGAAAGGTAAACTAGTTGAAGAAGAAGAGAAAGAGAAAACATCTTCTACTCCCCAGAGTCCTTAAGAGTTACACAGCAAGAAGCATGGTGTAATGAAAGCTACAATACCTGCAGTCACTCGAGGATACTTCTGTTAAGCTATTTTTAATACTTTGCTAGTTCTGTTAAGCTATTTTTAATACTTTGCTAGCTTACAAATTGTCTAAGGAGGAATAGACAGAAGTATTCTCTTGGATCCAGGAGGTATCATTAGTCTTATTAAAATTATCATTTATAAAAGTGAAAAATGATTTATTATACTCTTGGAAATAAGTAGCAAAAAAAATTACCATCTGGCATCCTTCCAGTTTTCCAACAAAGTAGTAAAGTTAAATAAAATGAGTCTCTCCGTTAGTAATTTTAAATAAATTACTGTTCACTTCAGTCCAGATATAAGTATACTATTTACAAGACAGTTCAGCTAAAGAACTGATTAAAATGTACAAAGGAAATGAATGAGAAAACAAAGGGTTGCTTTGTTTCTTTATCTGCTTTTGTTTAACAATTAAGATTTTTCAGAAAATGTACCTGATACCAAAATTTTAATCAGGTCTTTTTGAAGTAGGACTAATGAACTGAAATACTAATATACATATACACACACACACTCACTCACACACACACATAGATACACAAATCCATGGTGTGTTAATTCTAAGAGGTAATTAACATAAACATTATTCTATCTTTTAGGGTTATTATCGAGGCTATCCTAAACTTAGGGATAAATAAATAAAGGCAAGTAGAGACTCTGGGAGATCTCCTAGTAAACTGCTTCTGTCTTGCTTCAAAAGGTCCTAATAGTATCCTTTGGTGAAACTTAGGACAATATATTTTGCTCTTTTAAGACTTTTCAATGTCTACTCCAAGAAATCAGAGTTAAAATTATTTAGGCATTACAAATGGGCATAGCATTCTATATAATACTGCTACTTCTATATATCTTTACCCTTACCTCCAAATTCCTCCCTCCATCTGATTACTAAAAGTGGTGGTTTAAATAACCTTCTAATAGAACTGTAATTACATCATTGGGTCATACTATCTAGAATGACGGTCATTATTTCTCCAAGTGAATACCTGACCCCAGTCACTATTATAGTAATTTTTATAAAATACCTTTAATCTTCCAAATTGCCTGGAAAATAAATAATATTTGTCTTCTTTATGTAAATGGAAAAATCAAATGTTCAAAAAAGCTAACTTACTCATGGCAACACAGTATAGAACAGAGGAGTAAGAGCCATACGTCAAATCCAGAACTCCCTAAACAAACTCTCCAAAACTGAAAAGAAGTGTAACAGTTTCATAGGAAAAAAGTTAAGGGTAGGTCTCTATTTTTTAAAAAGCACATATGTCTCTAACTCATTAATCACATTTTTGATATATTGGAACCTTTAAAATGTATCAGAAGTGATTTCCCAAGAACAAATATAGACTATTATTTTTTAAAGTATCTGAAGTAAATAACAGATAATTTAATATTTAGGATTAAAATGAGGATAAAG
>SJYW01037003.1:0-18308 GCA_006410735.1 Raphicerus campestris
GATTTGATTTAGGTCATACCTGAATGGTCTAGTGGTTTTCCCCACTTTCTTCAATTTCAGTCTGAATTTGGCAATAAGGTGTTCATGATTTTAATGATTGTAATTCAGATTTTGTAGTGGTGTGTTGTACAGTCAAAGGTAGCACCTACACTTTCTTCCATGTATATATGCTTTATGTCCAGAAAAGACATATTTGCAGAAATTTTGCACATATCAACACCAACTGTTATCTCACAGATGAAGAAACTAAAGTCTAGAGGGCATTGTTAAGTCAAGGATATATTCATCATAGATGAGAAAAATCTGATTTCTTAAATCATTTTAAAAAGATAATATACTAGGAAACACTTTAAATTTTTCTTCTTTTATGTAATATTTTTAAGTGTTTATATTTCTGATTCATAAGAGTTCTATAGTATTTCCCTCAAAGTGATTTTCTTCTCTTATTAACAGTATCAGTATGAAATTTACCACCTGGGAGAAAGTTGGATATTTTTTTCTTTTGCCAGTTGGTTCTTAAATAGCCCTTCCAAGTTCCCTGTGGTAATCCCAGCCTGTACAGGATACCCTTTGGGCTGAGTGATTGGTTGAACCAAGACCTGTCTTCCTCCTGCCCTGACATAGTCTGCTGCAGCAACAACATTCTCCATCTTCTGGCATTGTTTTTCCCAGTCCTTTGGGGAAGAGATATCTCTTTTCAGAATGTATATTCTCAGGTTCATATAGCCATTGAATCCTGGACACGCATATTATTCAAATACAGTTATGGAGTGAGGCAAGTGGGAAATTCCTTCTAGGCAAGGATCTACACAACCCAGGTTTAATTTTAGCTTCCTAATAAGACTCCTTTGAAGGACACACAAGAAGAGCTATGGCCAAGATGTCATCTGCCTTTTTGTAACAGCTTGCTTCTAACATAATTAGTATTTCATATGACAAATTCTTTGTAAGAACTAAAATCTCCCTTTAAAGCTGAAAATCATCCAAGTGTTTTTTTTTTCCCCCAGGTTTGTGAATAACTAGTACTAAAAACTAAGGTGTATTGGGTTAGCCAAAAGGATCATTTGGGTTTTTCTGATGATGTTATGGAAAACTCGAATGAGCTCTTTGGCTGGCTCAGTATTATGTTCAGCGTCAGAGAGTCATCAGCATGTTCCATTATAGAATTTCTAGTCTTCCTTGTGTTTCCACAAATACTTATGTTTTATTTTTCTAGCATGTCTCATACCCTGCAATATTCAAAAAGCACGTATAATTACCGTGTCTTCTTCACTTTGTAGATCATATATGCTTCCCCTTTAAGCTTCCTTACTGTTACCCAAGTGTAATGATATTCCATGTTTCTTTGAATAAAAGTGGTTTGAATAAAATACTATTAAAAATTATTAATTCATTTATTTTTAAAAAAATCTGATAGTGGTTATATTTGTGGTCTTTGCACATGAACTGAATAAAAAGTTTTGTTAAGCTATGGGATCTGCAGAAATCCTTGACTTCTTCAGAGCTCTTGCATCCAGATGCTTTTAACCACAGGCAACAGGTTAAAAACACACATGTCCAAAACCCACAAACCAGAAAGTGATGACAGCAGGCAAAGTGGAGAGCTGTAAAATTTTTATCATTGCATTTGAAGTGATCATGTTGCTAATTAATGGCAAAAATTCAAGTTCTAACAAGTGGCAGTTCCAGTCTGTGTTTAACCTTGCCATTTCGCTTTCTTTGTTGGGTTCTTCTTTGCCCTCCCCCATGTTTCCCTGCTTTGAAGTTCTTAGGTTACTTCTCTTATTCTCTGATTGGTGTAAACCTCTTGACCTTGATCTTGTCCCTTCAAAACTCTGATCAGTCAGCTCTCCTGATGAGCAGCTGGTTTTCTGTTAGTTGCTATGAACATGAGGTAGAAACACAGGCCTTTGCACCTTCATGCAATGATTAGGGATCCAGAAAGGCGGAGTTGTTGATGGACCTCTTCCTTACTGTCCAGCTATTTCTGCTGTTGCTGTTTCTACTGTGTCTCCTTCTTCTCTTGCTCCTCCTTCTCTCCTCCCCTCTCGACCCCTGCCTCCTCTCCTCTTCCTTCCCCTTCTCCTTATTCTTCTCCTCCTTCTTCATTTTAAGTTTCCTGGAATTAGACCTCATAACAAAACAACAATTTTTTAAAAAGAGGCCTAGAGGACTGCCCTATTCCAATTAGTTTTGGGGCTTTGAAAGAGAAACCAACCTGTGTTCTCTTAAGTTTAAGAGAAGAACTTGTTTGTTTTACAATCCTAGATTAAAATTTGGGAGCTTCCCTGGTGGCTCAGAGGTTAAAGCATCTGCATCCAATGTGGGAAANCCCTCTCGACCCCTGCCTCCTCTCCTCTTCCTTCCCCTTCTCCTTATTCTTCTCCTCCTTCTTCATTTTAAGTTTCCTGGAATTAGACCTCATAACAAAACAACAATTTTTTAAAAAGAGGCCTAGAGGACTGCCCTATTCCAATTAGTTTTGGGGCTTTGAAAGAGAAACCAACCTGTGTTCTCTTAAGTTTAAGAGAAGAACTTGTTTGTTTTACAATCCTAGATTAAAATTTGGGAGCTTCCCTGGTGGCTCAGAGGTTAAAGCATCTGCATCCAATGTGGGAAACCTGGGTTTGATCCCTGGGTTGGGAAGATTCCCTGGAGAAGGAAATGGCAATCCACTCCAGTATTCTTGCCTGGAGAATCCCATGGACGGAGAAGCCTAGTAGGTTACAGTCCACGGGGTCGAAAAGAGTTGGACACGACTGAGCGACTTCACCTCAATGAAACTCCACTTTTCACATATTCTTTCTTTCAAACTTTAAAAAATGTCAAGGTTGGTAGTTTTAAAAAAATTGTTCTCAGGTCTTTACTCTTAAACATTATTAAGGACCCCAACAGTGAAAAAGAAAAATGTATCTTATTATGAAAATAGTATCAGCTCTAAAAAGGTGAAGAGACTGCTAAAAGTATGCCTACCACATTTTGAGGGCCACTGTTTAGAGATATTTATTTTGCACCAGAGAAGTTGTTGGGATTCTGTCTGAACAAAGGAAATCAAGAATCAGTCTCAGGGATTGCTTCTCAGCTTCTTAATGTCTCTAGGGTTAGCTGACTTGAAATTTTCTGAGTTTTTCAAATGCAAACCACCCTCAGTGCAGGGACAAGATTGAAGGTGATGGGATGAAGATGAATAAACCAGACATTCTTCACAAATCCAAACAAATATACTATTGTGGTGCACTCTCTACAAAAATTTTAAAGACTGCTAATCCAGCAATCTTAACAATTCACCCAAGTGAACAGTGAAGTGAAAGAATAATATTATAAATACCTATATTTCATTCACAAGATTCATATTTCACTTCATTTGTTTTCTTTTCCTTCCTTATACACACACATACACACTTTTTTCCTGAACAATTTGGAATGTTGCAGGCCTATGACTTTTCACTCTGTTATCAGGATGTGTCTCTAAAGAAGAAGTACGCTTCTACAAAAACCCATTGGGCTTAATGTTGATATGATAATATCATCTAGCACAAGTCCATAGTAAAATTTCTTCAGTGTCTTTGACTCCAGGCTCTGTTTAAGGATTCTATGTAGCAATTTGTGGCCAGTTATTATGCTTTGCAAAAAAATGTTTAAATTTGAGAAATACAAGAGAGAAAAAGCCATGCCTAATCCTATCATGCCAGAACAACTTATGTGACCATTTTACAGATTCATTTTCAGGATTTATATAGGAACTTATTGTTCAGTTGCTCAGTTGTGTTCAATCCATTGTGACACCATGGACTGCAGCACACCAGGCTTCTCTGTCCTTCACCATCTCCTGGAGTTTGCTCAAACTCATGTCCACTGAGTCGATGATGCCATCCAACCATCTCATCCTCTGTTGACCCTTCTCCTCCTGCCTTCAGTCTTCCCCAGAATCAGGGTCTTTTCCAAGGAATTAGCTCTTCAAATCAGGTGGCCAAAGTACTGGAGCTTCAGCATCAGTCCTTCCAATCAGTATTTAGGGGTTTCCCTGGTGGCTCAGACTACAAAAAATCTATAGCAGAGTTTTACATAATTGTAAAACTACAGTACATAGGAGTTGGTATTCTGTTTCTTTTTAAATATCATTATGTCAAACCATTTCCATATTGTTTTGAGTCTTAAATAGTATGCAGCCATTAAAAATACTGAAGAACAAGAGAGCTGCTGTAATTTAGCCATTGTCCTAGTGTGAGAAGACATCTATTCTACTTTTTTAAGAAACTTAACTGTGTAGTATATTGTTTACACTGTGACTACTGTTGGGAATAGTTAGATAAAAAGAGGGTAATTGAGACTGGGAGTAGAAAGAAGTGAAGTAGGCTAGAGAGCAGGGAGAGAATCTTTGTAATACAGCCTTTGGAGGGAGAAAGGCAGCTGAAACGAGATATAACTTTGTCTCTAGAAAGGTGATATAAACATTCAGGAGGTAGGGAGTGAAAGAGAGTTAGGTCAATGGCCTTTTTTGTTCCCCTTGGATTTTACAATAAGTTATCATGATTACTTTTCATACTATTCATGGGGTTCTCAAGGCAAGAATACTGAAGTAGTTTGCCATTCACTTCTCCAGTGGACCATGTTTTGTCAAAATTCTCCGCTGTGACCCATCCCTCTTGAGTCACTGATTCCTGAAATGTCCATGTTCACTCTTGCCATCTCCTGTTTGACCACTTTTAATTTACCCTGATTCATAGACCTAATACCCCAGGTTCCTATGCAGTNTCTGCTGTGACCCATCCCTCTTGAGTCACTGATTCCTGAAATGTCCATGTTCACTCTTGCCATCTCCTGTTTGACCACTTTCAATTTACCCTGATTCATAGACCTAATACTCCAGGTTCCTATGCAATATTGTTCTTTATAGCAAAGGACTTTACTTCCATCATCAGTCACATCCATAAGGGCATTGTTTTCACTTTGGCTCCATCTCTTCATTCTATTGACTAAAAAAGACGTACAACTTGAGAGTTGTGCAAGTTAAGTTTTATCTGGGGCAAAATGAGGACTGCAGCCCGGGAGGCAGCATCTCTGATAGCTCTGAGAAACTGCTTCAAAGTGGCAGTTCAGTTTAGTTCAGTTGCTCACTCATATCTGACTCTTTGTGACCCCGTGGACTGCAGCACGCCAGGCCTCCCTGTCCATCACAAACTCCCAGAGTTTACACAAACTCACGTCCATTGAGTCGGTTATACCATCCAGTCATCTCATCCTCTGTTGTCCCCTTCTCCTCCTGCCTTCAGTCTTTCCCAGCATCAGGATCTTTTCAAATGAGTCAGTTCTCGTATCAGGTGGCCATAGTATTGGAGTTTCTGCTCATCAGTCCTTCCAGTGCACACTAGGGCTCGACTCTCAAGAGTCTTCTCCAACATCACAGTTCAAAAGCTTTAATTCTTTAGTGCTCAGCTTTCTTTATAGTCTAACTCTCACATCCATACATGACTACTGGAGAAACCATAGCTTTGACTAGACAGACCTTTGTTGGCAAACTAATGTCTCTGCTGTTTAATATGCTGTCTAGGTTGGTCATAACTTTCCTTCCAAGGAGCAAGTGTCTTTTAACTTCATGGCTGCAATCACCATCTGCAGTGATTTTGGAGCCCCCAAAATAAAGTCTGTCACTGTTTCCACTGTTTCCCCATCTATTTGCCATGAAGTGATGGGACTGGATGCCATGATCTTAGTTTTCTGAGTGTTGAGCTTTAAGCCAAGTTTTTCACTCTACTCTTTCACTTTCATCACGAGGCTCTTTAGTTCTTCTCTTTCTGCCATAAGAATGGTGTCATCTGTATATCTGAGGTTAATGATATTTCTCCCAGCAATCTTGATTCCAGCTTGTGCTTTATCCAGCCTGGCATACCCTGGGCCGGACATCAGGGGCAGCGGCTGAGAGAAGCTACCCCACACCTGAGGTCAGGGGCGGTGGCCGAGAGGAGCTACCGCATGCCCGAGGTCAGGGGCAGCGGCCTAGAGGAGCTACCCTGCACCCGAGGTCAGGGGCGGACACCGAGAGGAGCTACTGCACCTCCGAGGTAAGGAACAGTGGCTGCGCTTTGCTGGAGTAGCCATGAAGAGAGACTCCACATCCAAGGTAAGTGAAACCCAAGTAAGAGGGTAGACACTGAGAGACAGGATTAGAGGGCAGACAGACTGAAACTACAATCACAGACAGATAGCCAATCTGATCACATGGACCACAGCCTTGTCTAACTCAGTGAAACTAAGCCATGCCTTATGGGGCCACCCAACATGAAAGGGTCATGCTGGAGAGGTCTGATGGAATGTGGTCCACTGGAGAAGGGGATGTAAACCACTTCAGTATTCTTGCCTTGAGAACCCCATGAACAGTATGAAAAGGCAAAAAGATAGGACACTGAAAGATGAACTCCCCAGGTTGGTAGGTGCCCAATATGCTACTGCAAATCAGTGGAGAAATAACTCCAGAAAGAATGAAAGATTGGAGCCAAAGCAAAAACAAAACACAGTTTTGAATGAGACTGGTGACAGAAGCATAAAGAGCAATATTGCATAGGAACCTGAAATGTCAGGTCCATGAATCAAGGCAAATTGAAGTGGTTGAACAGGAGATGGCAAGAGTGAACATCGACATTCTAGGACTCAGCAAACTAAGATGGACTGGAATGGGTGAATTTAACTCAGATGACCACTATATCTACTGCTGTGGGCAGGAATCCCTTAGAAGAAATGAAGTAGCCATCATAGTCAACAAAAGAGTCCAAAATGCAGTCCTTGGATGCAATCTCAAAAATGACAGAATGATCTATGTTCGTTTCCAAGGCAAACCATTCAATATCACGGTTATCCAAGTCTACGCCCCAACCAGTAATACTGAAGAAGCTGAAGTTGAACAGTTCTATGAAGACCTACAAGACCTTTTAGAACTATCACCCAAAAATGATGTCCTTTTCATTATAGGGGACTAGAATGCAAAAGTAGGAAGTCAAAAAACACCTGGAGTAAAAGGCAAATTTGGCCTTGGAGTACAAAATGAAGCAGGGCAAAGGCTAATAGTGTTCTGCCAAGAGAATGCACTAGTCATAGCAAACACCCTCTTCCAATGACACAAGAGAGACTCTACACACGGACATCACCGGATGGTCAACACCGAAATCAGACTGATTATATTCTTTGAAGCCAAAAATTGAGCAGCTCTATACAGTCAGCAAAAACAAGACTGGGATCTGACTGTAGCACACATCATGAACTCCTTATTGCCAAATTCAGACTGAAATTGAAGAAAGTGGAGAAAACCACTAGACCATTCAGGTATGACCTAAATCAAATCTCTTATGACTATATGGTGGAAGTGAGAAATAGATTTAAGGGACTAGATCTGATAGAGTGCTTGATGAACTATGGACGGAGGTTCGTGACATTGTATAGGAGACAGGAATCAAGACCGTCCCCAAGAAAAAGAAATGCAAAAAAGCAAAAATGGCTGTCTGAGGAGGCCTTACAAATAGCTGTGAAAAGAAGGGAAGCCAAAAGCAAAGGAGAAAAGGAAAGATATACCCATTTGAATGCAGAGTTCCAAAGAATAGCAAGGAGAGATAAGAAAGCCTTCCTCAGCGATCAATGCAAAGAAATAGAGGAAAACAATAGAATGGGAAAGACTAGAGATCTCTTAAAGAAAATTAGACATACCAAGGGAACATATCATGCAAAGATGGGCTCAGTAAAGGACAGAAATGATATGGACCTAACAGAAGCAGAAGATATTAAGAAGAGGTGGCAAGAATACACAGAAGAACTGTATAAAAAAGACCTTCACGACCCACATAATCATGATGGTGTGATCACTCACCTAGAGCCAGATGTCCTGGAATGTGAAGTCAGGTAGGCCTTAGGAAACATCACTACGAACAAAGCTACTGGAGGTGATGGAATTCCAGTTGAGCTATTTCAAATCTTGGAAGATGATGCTGTGAAAATGCTTCACTCAGGATGCCAGCAAATTTGGAAAACTCAGCAGTGGCCACAGGACTGGAAAAGGTCAGTTTTCATTCCGATCCCAAAGAAAGGCAATGCCAAAGAATGCTTAAACTACCGCATAATTGCACTCATCTCACACGCTAGTAAAGTAATGCTTAAAATTCTCCAAGCCAGGCTTCAACAGTACTTGAACTGTGAGCTTCCAGATGCTCAAGCTGGTTTTATAAAAGACAGAGGAATCAGAGATCAAATTGTCAACATCTGCTGGATCATTGAAAAAGCAAAAGAATTCCAGAAAAACATCTACTTCTGCTTTATTGACTATGTCAAAGCCTTTGACTGTGTGAATCACAATAAACTGTGGAAAATTCTGAAAGAGATGGGAATACCAGACCACCTGACCTGCCTCTTGAGAAACCTGTATGCAGGTCAGGAAGCAACAGTTAGAACTAGACATGGAACAACAGACTGATTTCAAATCGGAAAAGGAGTATGTCCAAGCTGTGTATTGGCACCCTGCTTATTTAACTTATATGCACATCATGAGTACATCATGACAAACACTGGGCTGGAGGAAACACAAGCTGGAATCAAGATTGCTGGGAGAAATATCAATAACCTCAGATATGCAGATGACACCATCCTTATGGCAGAAAGTGAAGAACTAAAGAGCCTCATGATGAAAGTGAAAGAGGAAAGTGAAAAAGTTGGCTTAAAGTGCAACATTCAGAAAACAAGGATCATGGTATCTGATCCCATCACTTCATGGCAAATAGATGAGGAAACAGTTGAAACAGTGTCAGACTTTATTTTTCTGGGCTCCAGAATCACTGCAAATGGTGATTGCAGCCATAAAATTAAAAGATGCTTACTCCTTGGAAGGAAAGTTATGACCAACCTAAGCAGCATATTAAAAAGCAGAGACATTACTTTGCCAACAAAGGTCTGTCTAGTCAAAGCTATGATTTTCCCAGTAGTCATGTATGGATGTGAGAGTTGGACCATAAAGAAAGGTGAGCGCTGAAGAACTGATGCATTTGAACTGTAGTGTTGGAGAAGACTCTTGAGAGTCCCATGGACTGCAAGGAGATCCAGCCAGATCAAGGATCTCCAAGGATATCAGTCCTGGGTGTTTGTTGGAAGGACTGATGTTGAAGTGAAACTCCAGTACTTGGCCATGTGATGCAAAGAGTTGACTCATTTGAAAAGACCCTGATGCTGGGCAAGATAGAGGGCAGGAGGAGAAGGGGATGACAGAGGATGAGATGAATGGATGGCATCACTGATTCGATGGACATGGGTTTGGATGGACTCTGGCAGTTGGTGATGGAATGGACAGGGAGGCCTGGCATGCTGCAGTTCATGGGGTCCCAAATAGTTGGGCACAACTGAGTGACTGAACCGAACTGAAGCCTGCATATAAGTTAAATAAGCAGGGTGACAATATAACCTCTTGATGTACTCCTTTCCTAATTTGGAACCAGTCTGTTTTTCCATGTCCAGTTCTAACTGTTGCTTCCTGAACAGATTTCTCAAGAGGCAAGTCACGTGGTCTGGTATTCCCATCTCTTTCAGAATTTCCCACAGTTGTGATCCGCACAGTCAAAGGTTTTGGCATAGTCAATAAAGCAGAAATAGATTTTGGAATTCTTTTGCTTTTTCTATGATCCAGTAAATGTTGAGAATTTGATCTCTGGTTCCTCTGCCTTTTCTAAAACCAGTTTGAACATCTGGAAGCTCACAGTTCCAAGTATTGCTAAAGCCTGGCTTGGAGAATTTTGAGCATTACTTTACTAGCATGTGAGATGAGTGCAATTGTGCGGTAGTTTGAGCATTCTTTGGCATTGCCTTTCTTTGGGATTAGAATGAAAACTGACCTTTTCCAGTCCTGTGACCACTGCTGAGTTCTCCAAATTTGCTGGCATATTGAGTGCAGCACTTTCACAGCATCATCTTTTAGAATTTGAAATAGCTCAACTGTAATTCCATCACCTTCACTAGCTTTGTTTGTAGTGATGCTTCCTAAGGCCCACTTGACTTCACACTCTAGGATGTCTGGCTGTAGGTGTGATCATACCATTGTGGTTATCTGAATCATGAAGGTATTTTTGTACAGTTCTTCTGTGTATTCTTGCCATCTCTTATTAATATCTTCTGCTTCTGTTAGGTCCATACCATTTCTGTCCTTTATTGAGCTTATCTTTGCATGAAATGTTCCCTTGGTATCTTTAATTTTCTTGAAGAAATCTCTAGTCTTTCTCATTCTATTGTTTTCCTCTATTTCTTTTTACTGATTGCTGAGGAAGGCTTTCTTATCTATCCTTGTAATTCTTTGGAACTTTGCATTCAGATGGGTACATCTTCCTTTTCTCCTTTGCTTTTTGCTTCTCTTCTTTTCACAGCTACTTATAAAACCTCCTCAAAGAGCCATTTTTTTGCATTTCTTTTTCTTGGGGATGGTCTTGATCCCTGTCTCCTGTGCAGTGTCACAGATCTCTGTCCATAGTTCATCAGGCACTCTGTCTATCAGAGCTAGTCCCTTGAATCTATTTCTCACTTCCACTGTATAATCAGGGATTTGACTTAGGTAGTACCTCAATGGTCTACTGGTTTTCCCCACTTTCTTTAATTTCAGTCTGAATTTGGCAATGAGTTCATGATGTGAGCACAGTCAGCTCCATGTTTTGTTTTTGCTAATTGTATGGAGCTTCTCCATCTTGGCTGCAAAGAGTATAATCAATCTGATTTCAGTGTTGTCCATCTGGTGATGTCCATCTGTAGAGTCTTCTCTTGTTGGAAGAGAGTGTTTGCTGTGATCAGTGCATTCTCTTTGCCAAACTCTATTAGCCTTTGCCCTCCTTCATTCTGTACGCCAAGGCTATATTTGCCTGTTACTCCAGGTGTTTCTTGACTTCCTACTTTTGCATTCCAGTCCCCTATAATGAAAAGGACATCTTTTTTGGGTGTTAGCTCTAAAAGTTCTTGTAGGTCTTCCTAGAACCATTCAACTCAGCTTCTTCAGTATTACTGGTTGGGTTGTAGACTTGGATGACCGTGATATTGAATGGTTTGCCTTGGAAACGAACAGAGATCATTCTGTCATTTTTGAGATTGCATCCAAGGACTGCATTTTGGACTCTTTTGTTGACTATGATGGTTACTCCATTTCTTCTAAGGGATTCTTGCCCACAATAGTATATATAATGGTCAGCTGAGTTAAATTCACCCATTCCAGTTCATCTTAGTTCGCTGATTCCTAGAATGTTCACTCTTTCTGTCTCTTGTTTGACCACTTGCAATTTGCCTTGATTCGTGGACCTAACATTCCAGGTTCCTATGCAATATTGCTCTTTACAACATCAGACCTTGCTTTCATCACCAGTCACATCCACAACTGGGTGTTGTTTTTGCTTTGGCTCCAGTCCTTCATTCTTTCTGGAGTTATTTCTCCACTGATCTCCAGTAGCATACTGGGCACCTACGAACCTGGGGAGGTCATCTTTCAGTGTCCTGTCTTTTTGCCTTTTCATACTGTTGATGGGATTCTCAAGACAAGAATATTGAAGTGGTTTGCCATTCAGTGGGGAAGGTCAATATATAAGGTTGTGGTGAATGGGGAGTTCAATACCATGAAACACTCATTTTACAAAAGGTTTTTTATTAGTCATGAGAATCTGATGTCACCATGAAGGGATTTAGTGCTTCTCTAGATATGAGGAGATGCAAGGATTAAGATCATGAAATCTGCTCCTAAAAATACCAATCTATCTAAAGACCTGTCCCACCAGATTCCCTGGCGCACAGAGTACNAGGGATTTAGTGCTTCTCTAGATATGAGGAGATGCAAGAATTAAGATCATGAAATCTGCTCCTAAAAATACCAATCTATCTAAAGACCTGTCCCACCAGATTCCCGCGCAGAGTGCCTCACTCCACCCTGATCTCCCTCCAGGGTTGTTGAAGATCAACAGCTATGGCAGCATGGGGTTCAATCTCCATAGAGGCTGATGGCAAATGCCTTTATTGTTCACTCCTTGGCAATGCCCTTGGTAAGTGCCAATTTGTAGTCGACAGTTCTTTCTGGAGTTATTTCTCTACCCTTCTCCAATAGCATCTTGGGCACCTACTGACCTGGGGAGTTCATCTTTCAGTGTCATATCTTTTTGCCTTTTCAGACTGTTCATGGGGTTCTCAAAGCAAGAATACTGAAGTGGTTTCCCTTTCCCTTGTCCCGTGGACCATGTTCTGTCAAAACTGTTCACCATGATCTGTTCATCTTGGACTGCCTTGCAGGGCATGGCTCANTCTTTCTGGAGTTATTTCTCTACCCTTCTCCAATAGCATCTTGGGCACCTACTGACCTGGGGAGTTCATCTTTCAGTGTCCTATCTTTTTGCCTTTTCAGACTGTTCATGGGGTTCTCAAAGCAAGAATACTGAAGTGGTTTCCCATTCCCTTGTCCCGTGGACCATGTTCTGTCAAAACTATTCACCGTGATCTGTTCATCTTGGACTGCCTTGCAGGGCATGGCTCAGTTTCATTCAGTTCAGGCTGTGGTCCGTGTGATCAGTTTGGTTAGTTTTCTGTGATTGTGGTTTTCATTCTGTCTGCCCTCTGATAGACAAAGATAAGAGGCTTATGGAAGTTTTCTGATGGGAGAGACTGAGTTTGGGGGAAACTGGGTCTTGTTCTGATGGGTGGGGCCATGCTCAGTAAAACTTTAATCCAATTTACTGTTGATGGGTGGGGCTGTGTTCCCTCCCAGTTTTTTGGCCTGAGGCCAAAGTATGATTAAATTTGATAAACAGAGTACCTGAAGAACTATGGAGATCTCTGACATTGTACAGGAGGCAGCAATTAAGACCATCTCCAAGAAAAATAAGAAAGCCTTCCTCAGTGATCAGTACAAAGAAATAGAGGAAAACAATAGAATGGGGAAGAGTAGAGATCTCTTCAAGAAAATTAAAGATACCAAGGGAACATTTCCTGCAAAGATGGGCTCAATAAAGGACAGAAATGGTATGGACCTAATAGAAGCAGAAGATATTAATAAGAGACGGCAAGAATACACAGAAAGTGAAAGTGAAGTCGCTCAGTCGTGTCCAACTCTTTGTGACCCCATGGACGGTAGCCTACCAGGCTCCACGGTCCATGGGATTTTCCAGGCAAGAATACTGGAATGGGCTGCCATTTCCTTCTCCAGGGGATCTTCACAGCCGAGGGATCGAACCTGGGTCTCCTGCATTGCAGACAGATGCTTTACCATCTGAGCCACTAGGGAAGCCCAAGAATACACAGAAGAACCATACAAAAAAAAGACCATGATCCAGATAACCACGATGGTGTGATCACTCACCTGGAGCCAGACATCCTGGAATGCAAAGTCAAGTGGGCCTTAGGAAGCATCACTACAAACAAAACTAGTGGAGATGATGGAATTCCAGGTGAGCTATTTCAAATCCTAAAAGATGATGCTGTGAAAGTGCTGCATTCAATATGCCAGCAAATTTGGAGAACTCAGCAGTGGCCATAGGACTGGAAAAGGTTCATTTTCATTCCAATTCCTAAGAAAGGCAATGACAAGGAATTTTCAAACTACTGCAGAATTGCAGTCGTCTCACAAGCTATTAAAGTAATGCTCAAAATTATCCAAACCAGGCTTCAATAGTATGTGAACCATGAATTTCCAGATGTTAAAGTTGGATTTAGAAAAGGAAGAGGAACCAGAGATCAAATTGCCAACATCAATTGGATCATAGAACATCTGCTCTGTTGACTACACCAAAGCCTTTGATTGTGGGAATTATGGCAAATTGTGGAAAATTCTGAAAGAGATGGGAATACCAGGCCGCCTTACCTGCCTTCTGAGAAACCTGTATGCAGGTCAAGAAACAACAGTTAGAACTGGACATGGAATAATGGACTGGTTCCAAATTAGGAAAGCAGTATTTCAAGGCTGTATATTGTCACCCTGCTTATTTAACTTCTATCCAGAGTACATCATGCTAAATGCCAGGCTGGGTGAAGCATAAGCTGGACTCAAGATTGCCAGGAGAAATATCAGTAACTTTAGATTCGCATATGACACCACCCTTATGGCAGAAAGTGAAGAGGAGCTAAAGAGCCTCTTAATGAAAGTGGAAAAGAGTGAAAAAGTTGGCTTAAAGCTCAACATTCAGGAAACTAAGATCATGGCATCCAGTCCCATCACTTCATGGCAAATAGATGGGAAGACAGGGGAAACAAATGACAGACTGTGTTTTTTGGGCTCCAAAATCACTGCAGATGGTAACTGCAGCCATGAAATTAAGAGATGCTTGCTCCTTGGAAGAAAAGTTATGACCAACCTAGATAGCATATTAAAAAGCAGAGACATTAGTTTGCCAAAAAAGGTCTGTCTAATCAATGCTCTGGTTTCTCCAGTAGTCATGTATGGATGTGAGAGTTGGCCCCTAACACACCTGAGCACCAAAGAATTGATGCTTTTAAGCTGTGGTGTTGGTGAAGACTCTTGGACTGCAAGGAGATCCAGCCAGTCCATCCTAAAGGAAATCAGTCCTGAGTGTTCACTGGAAGGACTGATGCTGAAGCTGAAACTCCAATACTTTGGCAACCTGATGGGAAGAACTAACTCCTTAGAAAAGACTCTGATGCTGGGAAAGACTGAAGGCAGGAGGAGAAGGGGATGACAGAGGATGAGATAGTTGGATGGCATCACCGACTCAAAGGGCATGAGTTTGAGTAGGCTCTGGGAGTTGGTGATGGACAGGGAAACCTGGTGTGCAGCAGTCCATGGAGTCGCAAAGAGTTGGACACAACTGAGTGGTTGAACTGAATTGATCATGATTACTCCTGAATTTATGGAACTTGTACTGAAAAGGGAAGTTTTCCATTTACTAGGTGATGCTGCTGCTGCTAAATCACTTCAGTCATGTCCGACTCCTAGAGACCCCATGGACTGCAGCCTACCAGGCTCCTCTGTCCAGTGGATTTTCTGGGCAAGAGAACTGGAGTGGGGTGCCATTGCCTTCTCCGTAGGTAATGCTAGTTATATTAATAAAAACTATAGGAAGCTTTTATGAGACTGGGAAGTGGGATCATTTTTGTGAATACAGTATAATATTTTCATTATTTTAGATTTGTTTTAAGATAATAACCCAGGTAAGAATGCTAGGTTAAAATATATATATGGCCCTTTCTGTTTCAATCCACATTATCAAATTGTTTTCCAAAAGAATAGTAATAGTTTATTTACATACCCCCTCATATCCATGGACTGTCCTCAGTGGGAATTTCCATTTTTAATATGTAAGAAATGATTCTTCATTGTTTTAATTTGCATTTCTGATTATGAAATAGAATCAATAGATACCTTTTATTCTAGGTTTGCTCTTTTTTTAAAATTTAAAGTTATTTATTTTAATTGGAGGTCAATTACTTTTCAATATTGTGTTGGTTTTGCCATATATCAACATGAATCTGCCACGGGTGTACACATGCTCCCCATCCTGAACCCCCTTCCCTCCTCCCTCCCCGNACAGTCTATGGTGGTGAAAAGAACCTGCTATGAGACTAACACTTTCACTTTTTTTTAGATGAATTAAGGGTATTACTTGGGAACAACTGTCAAGGTGAACTCAGATCTATCAGGGTTGGTCTTGGAGAGAGGCACTCAGCATGGACAGGTACGGTATTAGCATCTGTGTGTGGGCAGCGGGAATGGTCACAAATACCGTCCTCCCTGTGCCAGTGGCTCATGCATGCTCTCCTTTTTAATCCTCAGAATACTATCTGTGAGGTGCATAGTGGTACCAGCTTCATTTGAAGAGGAAGCAAAGCACAGAAAATTATTGATAGAGAGGATAGTTGACTTGCTAGTAAACACATCGGTAATTCCTGGCCCCTCCTGTCTACTTCCTCTGCCTCCCTCCTTGGAACCTTTCGTGACTCACCCTACCTGCCTTGTGTGTGGTGTTCATGGTATGGATGTCGTGATAGGTATTCCTGGATGTGAAGGTGGCTGCTGTAACCGGAGGTTGTGCACCCTGCCACCGTGACAGCTGTACCTTGGCTCTTCCTGCGTGGGAGCTGCCACTCACAGGGCTCACTCATATACAAAATCTTGTAACTGGGTCTCGGGTGTCTGCCCAGTGACTTTGATGTGTGTAGCAGAGACAACATCAAAGTAATCCTCTTAATTTGGTCTGGCAGCTGCTGCCATTCTTCAGCTATCGATGTAGAAAGCAGATATAAAGTCTGAGAGGACATAAGTGACAGTCTGCCACAAGGATGGCTCTGGAGGCTGTATGTTACTAGCCCAGGGGTTCTGAGATGCATCACCCTTGTTCCCCCAGGCTGCTTTCAGAAAGCATGGTTTTAATGCCTTCAGCAGAAGGGAGAGGAACTAACATTTGAGTTGTATTGATGAATTAGCATTCCCTTTTCATGCCAGTGTTTCACATCTCTCTCACTGAATCCTCACAGTGACCTTGTGGGGCTGCTGGGTTTTTAATTCTGTTTTGCAAGTGAGGAAGCAGATGCTCAGCATTTTAGTAGCTTGTTCACCATTGCTGTGTCAAGCCTAGGCCTGTCTGGTTCCTCATTCACTTCTTCAGAGATGGCTTTCCTTAAACAAATAAAAGCCCCTTACAGGGACTTTCCTGATGGTCCAGTGGTTAAGACTCAACGCTTCCAATGCAGGTGGTGTGGGTTTGATCCCTGGTTGAGGAAATAACATCCCACATGCCGCCAAAAACAAACAAAAATAAAGCCAGCCCCTTACAGGCAGAGGTGCCCAGGCTAGTTCAGATCTCACCACTTTAGTAACTGATACTTATTTGTTCAGCAGATGTGTTGTGGGCACCTGTTTACATGCCAAGCACTGGCAGGAGAGGACATGAATAAGGCACAGAATTGTTCTTTTTTTAAAAAATATATAACATCCTTCTTTGTCTCATGTAATCTTTTTGTTTTTTAACATTTATTTATTTATATTTATTCTTGGCTGTGCTGGGTCTTCATTGCTGCATGCAGGGTTTCTCTAGTTGCAGTGAGTGGGGCATACTCTGTTGTGGTTGCAGGCTTGTGTTGCGGCTGCTTTGTCTTGTGGAGGACAGATTCTAGGCTCTGGGCTCAGTAGTTGCAGCTCCTGGGCCCTGCAGCACATGGGCTTCAGCAGTTGTGGCCCACTGGCAGAGTTGCTCTTCAGCACGTGGGATCTTCCCAGATCAGGGCTCCAACCCCTGTCGCCTGCATTGGCAGACAGATTCTTAACCACTGGACCACCCAGGGAAGTCCCACAGTGCCGTTCTTTAAGGTCATTTTTCTCATTTGTTTCTGATTCCTTTCTGAAGGCTGTGGAATCACAGAGTAGCTGTGATAGAGTGTTGGATAGGTGTTCTCCTGGTAGAAAAAAATAGGAAGGAATTCAAGGTCATAAACAAAACAAGTTAGAAAACATCACGACTTGTTCATTTAGAGTGACTATACTAAGGAGGGTCTGATGGAGAGAATGATGAGAGATTAAAGTGTAAAAGTAAAGAGACTTTATCAATAGGAAGTGGGGATCTCTGGGAAGTTGTTCTGTTTTTTATGAATGAGACTTAAATTTTATCTGCAGAAATGTTCATTTTAGAAAATTTAAGACACTTCAGTATAATAAAATACAAAAATTACATATAGTTATATTCAGAGATAACCACTATTAACATTTTTCTGTGTATCTCTTATGTATCCTGTGTACAGTTTTGTTATTAAAGTATTTTGTATGTTATTACAAGTTCTTAATAATTTCTCCATTGTTATAGTCCATGTAATATTTTTATTTAGCCATTCCACTGTGGTTGGACATTTTCCATTGTCAAGTTTTTGCTATTATGGAATAACAGGTAGGAAATATTTTTCTTCAGGCATAAAATTTTGCTGAATACTTAGAATTATTTTCTTAGAATTGGTTCAGTTCAGTCACTCAGTCATGTCTGACTCTTTGTGACCCCATGAATCGCAGCATGCCAGGCCTCCTTGTCCATCACCATCTCCCGGAGGTTCACTCAGACTCGTGTCCGTCGAGTCAGTGATGACATCCAGCCATCTCATCCTCTGTCGACACCTTCTCCTCCTTCCCTCAATCCCTCTCAGCATCAGAGTCTTTTCCAATGAGTCAACTCTTCACATGAGGTGGCCAAAGTACTGGAGTTTCAGCTATAGCATCATTCCTTCCAAAGAAATCCCAGGGCTGATCTCCTTCAGAATGGACTGGTTGGATCTCCTTGCAGTCCAAGGGACTCTCAAGAGTCTTCTCCAACACCACAGTTCAAAACCATCAA